>JAVTVY010026590.1:0-10049 GCA_036873755.1 Hanleya hanleyi | reverse complement strand
CTAGATGCTGCTGCAGAAGCTGCAGCTTTGAGGGCACAACTTGAGCATATTGACGTCATCGCACAGAAGAAAGCGGAATTAGAAAAGGTGCAGATTCATAGTCAACTGCGTATGGCGGATGCCCAAGTTGAAGCAATCACCAGAATTGAACAGGAGGACAATAACGCTTTGATCTTAGAGCCAGCCAGGTCCTCTGCATTGAGTGATGAGATGCAGATATATGTTGAGAACTATGACAGTTCTATTCAGGGCCAAACGACTGACAATTTGGAAATTCCTGTAACCAACATTCATCCAGCGACTTCTATGGCAACGCCATCATCAAGCTCTAATACGGACAATCATGAACCGCAACGAGAAGAGACACGACCTCAGTTACCTCAGGCTCGGCAAAATCCAAACGTTATGGAGTTTGTGCCCAGATCGACAGGTCCGAGCAGATATGCACCACCACAGACTCGGACTACATGGACACATTCATGTGCGATGCCTTCTACATTACCTTGTACATTCCCAATATCTACAAATGTGAGCAATAGGAACATCGGTGCAGTTACCACTGGCCCGTCCACACAAGAAAGCACGATGCCGACTGACGGAAAGGCGGAATTTCTGGACCTTGCTAAATCTTCCGCTGAGCAGGTTAATCTAGGCCGTCTACCTCCACCAGAGCCAGGCGTATTTAGTGGAGATCCGCTGGCGTACCCGGGTTGGAAGGCTGCCTTTGAAACGCTGATTGAACAAAGGGGCATCCAACCTTCGGAGAGGATCTACTATTTAAAACGGTATCTGGGAGGTGCTGCGAAAGAAGCCGTGGAAGGATATTTTCTGCTCGCCAGTGATGACGCCTATGCGGAAGCCAAGCATTTACTGCAACAACGCTATGGTGACCCATTTGTTGTAACAAACGCATTTCGAAACAAACTAGATTCATGGCCAAAAATCGGTCCTCGAGATGGGATAGCTTTGCGGAAGTTTGCTGACTTTTTGCGACAATGTAATACAGCCATGCGAACAATCACAAGTCTCAATGTGCTGAACGATGATCGGGAAAACCAGAAGTTGTTGACCAAACTTCCGGATTGGCTTATTCCAAGATGGGGCCGCATTGTTTGTGAATCGAAAGGAAAACACGCGAGGTTTCCTCCTTTCAGCGAGTTTGTGCAGTTTATAACTAAGGAAGCTGATATTGCCTGCGATCCGATCACATCCTTTCAAGCTCTGAAAGGCAATGCCAAACCATACGAAGGCGACAGACACAAAAGTGATAGAAATTATCAGAAACGCTCCGGTGGTGCTAGTTCCTTCTCCACAGAAGTGAAGGAATCCACAAACAATGACAATCATGACGATACGGCAAAGCCCTGCCTCCACTGCAATAAACGTGGACACAAAGTTGATGATTGCAGAACATTTCTCATGAAGTCTTTACAAGACAAGAAAGACTTTGCACGAGAGAAGGGTCTCTGTTTTGGATGTATGGAGCAAGGTCACAGATCCAAGTTTTGCAAGTACAGGAAAATTTGTAAGACATGCTCAAAACGACACCCAACATCACTGCATGGCGACACTAGATGGACTGATAAATCTGGCAGTAAACGTGATCCAGATACAGTCGTTACAACTACGAGCTCGAATATCAGTGTCAGTCATATGAGTGGTAGCGGCAATGGTAGCAAGAGCTCAATGATTGTACCAGTGTGGGTTTCTCACCGCGACAGACCAGAACAGGAGAAACTTGTCTATGCATTATTAGACACTCAATCAGATACAACATTCGTGTTGGATGACACTTGCAAATCTTTGGGATTAGACGGTCACAGCGTGAAGCTGTCGCTATCCACTATGCTTGCTAAGGATCAACTGGTAGACAGTAAGAAAATAACTGGATTGCTGGTTCGTGGATTTGACAGTTCGTTGAAATTTCCACTCCCGTCTGCCTACTCAAGGGAGATAATGCCGGCTAATCGCTCCCATATTCCCACACCAGAAATGGCCAGAAAATGGCCTCATTTGGAGATTATTGCGGATAAATTGATGCCATTGAAGGAATGTGAAGTGGGTCTCCTCGTCGGATACAATTGCTCTCGAGCATTAGCGCCACGGGACGTCATACCCCCTGTGGACAATGAGCCATATGGTCAAAGGACAGACCTTGGCTGGGGTATTGTGGGAATTATAGATCCCGAGGACATTGAAACCAAGGATATGGATCCTATTGGAATGAGTCATAGAATTCTGACCAGAGAAGTTCCTTCAGCACTGTCTGTTCTGGAGAACCGGACTCAAAATGACGACATCTCTTCAAAGACGCTAAGTCCAGATCAGATACAAGTTTCCTTCAGGACTGTCATCAAGGAAAGTATCACGCCTTCGGAAGTGGCGCAAATGATGGAACTAGATTTCAGCGAGCGGAAATCGGATGGCATGGCAATGTCCCATGATGACAGGAACTTTCTGTCTAAGATGACGCAAGGTATTCATTTGAGCAACGACAGCAACTATGAAATGCCGTTGCCCTTCCGAGAGTCTGCTCCCAAACTACATAACAACCGAATTATGGCCGTGCATCGACTCAGTCAGCTAGAAAAACGATTGAGAGCGGACGAGAAGTATCGACGAGATTATGTCAACTTTGTTGAAAACATAATTCAAAGTGGCTATGCAACCAAGGTTCCCTCATCGGAGCTCGAAAAGAAAACAGATGTGTGGTACATACCCCACCACGGTGTTTATCACCCTAAAAAGCCAGAGAAAATTCGCATCGTGTTCGACTGCAGTGCAAAGTATAAAGGACAATCTCTCAATGACAATCTCCTCCAAGGCCCAGATCTAACGAACACATTGGTTGGAGTTCTGTGCAGATTTCGCCAGGAGCCTATTGCAGTGATCTGCGACATCGAGCAGATGTTCTTTCAATTTAGAGTGAATGAAGAGCATCGTGATTATCTTCGCTTCCTTTGGTGGGAAAATGGAGACTATGACAATCTCCCCAGTGAGTACCGTATGAATGTCCACTTGTTCGGAGCTGCATCGTCACCCGGGTGCTCCAATTTCGGACTGAAACAAGCTGCGAATGACAATGAAATGAAGTATGGATCCGAAGCCGCAAACTTCATTCGTAGAGATTTCTATGTTGACGACGGACTGAAGTCTCTTCCAACGGAGGAACAGGCAATCGACTTGATTGCGAACAGCAAGGCCATATGCTCAGAAGCTGGACTTCGACTGCACAAGTTTCTGTCGAATTCGAAGAAAGTGATATCTACCATTCCCATCGAAGACCAGGCTAAAGGAATCAAGGATATTGACATCTCATGTGATCAACTTCCACTGGAAAGGGCCTTAGGTGTCGAGTGGTGCGTTGAATCAGATGCTTTCCGCTTTAGGATAACCCTGAAGGACCAGCCACTAACAAGGCGTGGAATACTGTCAACCATCAGCACCATCTTCGATCCCCTCGGATTCGTAGCTCCAGTAATTCTTGCTGGCAAACAAATTCTTCAAGCCAGAGAAAATTCGCATCGTGTTCGACTGCAGTGCAAAGTATAAAGGACAATCTCTCAATGATAATCTCCTCCAAGGTCCAGATCTAACGAACACATTGGTTGGAGTTCTGTGCAGATTTCAGCAGGAGGCTATTGCAGTGATCTGCGACATCGAGCAGATGTTCTTTCAATTTAGAGTGAATGAAGAGCATCGTGATTATCTTCGCTTCCTTTGGTGGGAAAATGGAGGCTATGACAATCCCCCCAGTGAGTACCGTATGAATGTCCACTTGTTCGGAGCTGCATCGTCACCCGGGTGCTCCAATTTCGGACTGAAACAAGCTGCGAATTCCCATCGAAGACCAGGCTAAAGGAATCAAGGATATTGACATCTCATGTGATCAACTTCCACTGGAAAGGGCCTTAGGTGTCGAGTGGTGCGTTGAATCAGATGCTTTCCGCTTTAGGATAACCCTGAAGGACCAGCCACTAACCAGGCGTGGAATACTGTCAACCATCAGCATCATCTTCGATCTCCTCGGATTCGTAGCTCCAGTAATTCTTGCTGGCAAACAAATTCTTCAAGTGATGTGTCGTGAGAAAGCAGATTGGGATGATCCATTGCCTGAAAATCTCAGATCGCGTTGGGAACACTGGAGAGGTAACTTGTTCCAACTTGAAGAACTTATGATTCAACGATGCTTCAAACCCAGTGGCTTTGGCTCAACGACACGTGTAGAATTACATCACTTCTCCGACGCTAGTACATTAGGGTATGGACAGTGTTCGTACCTACGCCTGATAAACGACCAAGATCAGGTTCACTGTTCGTTTGTAATGGGAAAGGCCAGAGTGGCACCGCTGAAGCCCATGACTATTCCTCGCCTTGAACTCACAGCAGCATTGGTGTCGGTGAGAGTCAGTTCTTTTCTGCAGAGAGAACTCGAGTTCGAACAGATAGAGGAAGTATTCTGGACGGATAGCCAAGTCGTCCTAGGTTATATAAGGAATGATTCACGCAGATTTCACGTCTTCGTTGCGAATCGTGTTCAGCAAATTCGTGATCATACAATTCCTGCTCAATGGAGGTACGTTCACACGACCGAAAATCCAGCCGATGTTGGATCACGTGGACTCGGCGCCGATGAGCTTGTAAAGTCAAAATGGTTAACTGGACCAGACTTTCTTTGGATGACTGAACTTCCGGTACTGGAGTCGGCAGACGTTGAGCTGACTATTCCAAACGATCCCGAAGTTAAACGAATGGAAGCCTTCACAACGCAAGTGGTGCTTTCAAGTCACTTCCAACTCGAGCGTCTGGAGTATTTCTCTGACTGGTATCGTGCCAAACGGGCTGTTGCGAACTGTCTGAAACTCAAATGCGTGCTGAAAAATCGTGTAGAAATAAAGAAAGCACAGTCGAAAAACCAGCCCATCATAAAGAATATGACGTCTGACCCGATCCTGGTCGATGATCTCCACAAGGCGGAGATTGAGATCATCAGAGCAGTTCAAGCCGAAGCCTTTGGTGATGAGCTGAAAATTCTCGCTCCCCTCAAAGTATCGGGGGACAGTTTGGAACGGAATGCCGCAAGGAAAAGAAACCGATGTATGAAAACAACCAGCACTCTTTACCGTTTGGACCCATTCGTGGACAAGGATGGTATCATACGGGTTGGCGGTCGCAAGGGGAGGGCTGCCTTTTCATTCGGGACTAAGCATCCGGTTATCCTTCCCAGGAAGTATCACATCTCTCAGCTGCTCATCCGACATTATCACGAGAGGATTGAACACCAAGGACGTGGCATGACCACGAACGAAATCCGGGCCAATGGTTTCTGGATATTGGGATGCAGTGCAGCTGTATCGAGCCTAACCCACAGATGTATACGGTGTCGTAAAATGCGCGGGTCTGTACAGGAGCAGAAGATGGCCGATCTACCAACGGATAGAATCGAGCCCGCCCCTCCTTTCACTTACTGTGGTGTTGACCTATTCGGGCCGTGGTACATTAAGGAAGGTCGTAAAGAACTGAAAAGATATGGGGTGATATTCACTTGCTTGGTATCCCGTGCGATCCATATTGAAACGGCGAACTCGTTGAGCACCGATTCATTCATCAACGCATTACGCCGTTTTCTCTCACTGCGAGGTCCTATACGTCAACTGAGATCGGACTGTGGATCCAACTCCATCGGGGCCAAACGTGAACTCAAGGAAGCCCTAGCCGAAATGGACCAAGAGAACATAAAGTAGTTCCTGCTCAATGAACAGTGTGACTACTTTGAATTCAAAATGAACGTGCCATCTGCCAGCCATATGGGCGGTGCATGGGAACGCCAGATCCGAACCATCCGCAATGTCCTCTGCTCTCTGATGGATCAAGTAGGATCCCAACTGGATGACGAATTGCTAAGGACGTTCATGAGTGAAGCGACTGCGATTGTCAATTGCCGTCCATTGTCTATTGACAACATCAACGATCCAACGGCTCTTGAACCGTTGACTCCGAACCACCTACTGACAATGAAATCAAAGGTGATCCTGCCACCCCCTGGGGTGTTTCAGAGAAGCGATCTCTGCTGTCGACAGCGTTGGCGCAGAGTTCAATACATGTCAAATGAATTCTGGATCCGCTGGAGGAAGGAATACTTACAGAACCTTCAAGTCCGCACCAAATGGAACAAGGAACATCGTAGCCTGGCTGTCGGTGACATCGTCCTCGTCAAGGACCCGTGCCTGCCACGCAACCGCTGGCAGTTCGCCTGTGTCAGCAACGTAAATGTCGATGAGGATGGTCAAGTGCGGACAGTTAAGCTTGCGATTGGCGATTCTTCCCTGGATGCAAAGGGCAAACGTACACGCCCTGTGGTGTCTTTGGAACGCCCGGTGCAGAAACTAGTTCTGCTGTTGTCGAAATCAGATTTAGTTGATTAGATACCTTCTTGTGGTGAAATTAGCAATCCTAATTTGGGGAGGTATGTTATGTCACTCACTGACATTGTATGATTGTAATCGTGTTCGGTATCCAAGAGTTTTTCCCCCTTAATGTTTTGGAGGGAAATTCGTATATTGTACCGTTTGTGGCGCGTAGATTGGTGAATTGTTCAGAACGAAGTACTGATTTGTGAACGCTAACATTTTCGTGCGATTTAAGAAGACCCAAAGTGGTTAGTACATATTATGTTATACTTTACTTAGTTAAAATGTTCAGTAACATAGTTATCATAGTAACGTACTCATAATATTGATTTAAGGCCAGCTAATTTGATATTTTTGAACTTGGTAATTTGACCTAGTTACAGACTGAAATATTGTTCGATGAACTGTTCCACATGTTACTATTGCTTATCAAACTTGAGATTGTATAACTTACAGAGTTTCATTATTTTAACTGTATCTTTATTTTCATGTTACAGTTTTACGGAGCTAAACGAAGTAAACACGGCTTCTGTATCAAAAACCTGCTGGGTCGAACTTATTTATTCCGCCGATTTGCGATCACGGTAGAACGCTTGCAAAGCTACCGTTACAATGAGGTCTTGCCGCCATCATTGAAAACTGTTGACCGCTTCTCTCTTGCAGGAAACAAGTCTATGTTTATGTATACTATGATTGTCTTTTTGAATTTGGTGCTAATACTGTTATATGAAATATGGAATAGGTCTTTGGATTATGGACGCGGATATTCTCTAATGGACGACGGCTGAATTATGGATGACGGACTAGACGCTTGTAATTTGACCAAGCGTTTACCATCACGGACCTGAGGTCGCCCCAACACACAGTGGGTCGTAGAGAGGCTGACCGACCACCCCATCGGATGAATGTATTCACCCATGCACTGATACAAACTCAGAATGCGTAAACAACTATTTGAGGATATGTTGCCTCAAAGGCATCCTGACCTGCCCGACGACGAATAGAACAAACCGATCAGAGAGGACATCGCCGAAGATGGAACTTTCTGAGATGGCGATTTCTGATTGGACAAGAGCCGCCGAGAATACATTTAACGGTCAGGAACGAATATGACAGATGCAGCGCCAAATGGCGGCCTCTGATTGAACAAGAGCCTACTTGTATTGTAAACATACCCAACGCGGCTCTCCCAGCTTGGGTATCATGTGCTGGAGGGGATAATAAAATGATTGACCTGTCATCCTTGTTGTTGTTCTCTCACCGATCTACATCATGGCATCACTGCTTTATGCTAGGGCGTTAAGGCGTAACGACAGGCGTTGACGTGCGTCACTGCAGTTCGATGAATTAGTGTCAATCGGTCGATACTTGGTGTAAGAACGCATTGTTGAGGCTTTTGTTGAGGCTTTTGTGCAGCTGAAAAGGGTCACGTCTAGACGCATTGTTGAGCTCAGACAGGCTATTGTAGGCTTTGTCTTGTGCGTTCTTACACCAAGTATAAACCCCCCATCCCATGGAATATTTAGAAAATCAGAGCTTCAGGGCTAATTTACCAGGACGTTGAAGCTTTAACCTTGGCGTTGGCAGGCGTTGCTAAAAGGTGGCACCTCACACGATGCATTCGGACCACGGATGGTCCTTCTCTACCCCAAACACCTTCCTTCACACCCCAAACTGCCCACTTTGGCTAGTAATCCTACTGTTGGCTATGCCCAACTATCCCGGTGATAGACTCGAATAAATCGGACTAATAGCGGCCCATATCGGCCCCAAAACGTCTATTTCTATACACTTTGTCTACTGCGCATGCGCAAAATGACATCAGTTCAACGTCACACTCATCTAGTCGGATGATCCCTCCGCACATGCGCACAGTGACTTTTCCCAAAATTTTCACCAATGGCTTTGCGATCCCCATCATCGTGTTCTTCGTGATGAGACGAAAAAAACAAGATCCCACAAACCATACCGCAAATGACCATGGGTGGGTTTCCCAGTGAGACAAACATTGTCCACTCCGCATAGATTAACATTTGAAGTCACTGGGGTCTTCTATGTACGGGGAGATCACTCTTGTTCACTTCACCGGAATTGACCTTTGACCCGGACGTGACCTTTGACCGGATGTGACATCATCTTGACGTCATTGCCACTTCATGCCACGGACCCTCATTTTTGGAACCCTCGATGTAACAGCCTCTGTAAGGAAGTATAACAGATGAGTTTAGCAAATGTCATTGCAGCCAAATTTGATTATAGTGATAGGGAATATGTTATAAAAGAAATTGTCAGGTATTTAATTTGCTCTTCTAAAATCACTATTCACAGACTTTTTTTTTCCAAATATATTTTATTATCCGCATACAGATAACCGGTTACAAATAATATATTACAAATTATATTACATATTTCAGGGAAGGGCCCTGAAGAGAACACAAAAAAATAATCGTTCACCCAACTTCCTTAGCTTAATTAAACTGAATAGGTTGAACAGTGATCTACATGCATATTACATAACAAATTACCAGGCACCACTAACTTAAACGTTTTGTACATGAGCGATTGACAGAACGAAATGTACACGAACGAAAACAAACGTAGAGCAATTAATAGTACAACATATACAACAATACAATAGTACAACATATTACACGACACGAACATTTGAGCAATTAAAGCAATTCCTACAAGCATCGTATCAATAATTATTACTGGTGCCGATAAATGCTATTTTCTATGTTTTTTAGGGGAAAAATATATATATGTATAAATAAAAAAATTATAGGAGCATATTTACATACTATTTTGCAAGATCAAGAACACAGAAATAGTCGGATAGCAATGGACTGTGGACCCCTCCACCCCCCCCCTTCCCCCCCTCCCCACCCACACAACCAAAAAAAGAGACACGACATAAGTATATATATATGTAGGTAGCTTGAGGTGACATATAATTGTATTCTGTAAGACGATATGTTTGCAGCTTTGACACTCCACTGTTGATTTTCTATATCTTTAACAGGTGGAGGAGAAAATGTTGGATTTTCCCCCCGTCTGGTTAAATATACAACGCCAAGGGGCACCACTTACTCTCGAAAGATGTTTTGCTTCTGTTGTTCTCAACTATATAGTTTTCAATATCTCTCTGGTTTAGTACAAATAATTTTGCACCTTCGAAAGAGGGTTTCATATTACGATATCTGCACACATATATGATTTTTTTCATCAGTGATATTAGAAGATTTACTATGCTAGACCCTGTGTTACCTAGAATAACCTGTGACCCCGAAGGTTTTTCCATAGAAATACCGATACTCTCGGCCCAGACATGAAGTTTTTTTCCAAATGTCCATTGAATACCTGCAGTGATAAAACAGATGAACAAGCGTTTCTGTATATTGTTCACAGAAGGTACACAGATCCGAGTTGATTGTTCCCCATATTTTCAATAGACTATTTGTTACTAGGATTCGGTGTAATATTTTATATTGAAAGTATTGTAAATTGGTTTGTCCTGTTGTACTGTATATGTATTTAAATATGGTAGGCCATGTGACTTCTTCTCCTGTGCCTAATTCCACCCCCCCCCTCCCCATTTTTGTTGGGCTTTCTGGGAATGGGTTTTTATATTACTTATTA
>JAVTVY010026589.1:0-109849 GCA_036873755.1 Hanleya hanleyi | reverse complement strand
GTAGTGGTGATGGTGGTGGTGGTGGTGGTTACATACACACACACGCATACACACAGACGTATACACGCATACACACATACACACAGACGCAATGCACACATGCACACAGACTCATACACACGCACACACACGCACACGCACACACACACACACACACACACACACACACAGACGCATACACACATGCATACACACACAATCACTGCGTGAAATGGTCAAGTTTCCAATTTCGGAAACCCGCCGGAAACCTATTGGAAACTGTTTCGCAACAGTTTCCAATAGGTTTCCGGTGGGTTTCCATATTTGGAAACTTGATCATTTCACGCAGTGAATATGACTATTCACATGCAGGACATGAGAGCTTCTGGACATGGACCTGATAGAAGTCCGGAATGGTGGAACATTCGTAAACATCCGGGCACTTTTACATCCGGGTACAACCGGGTTCTTGTACATCCGGGCTCTTGTCAATGACGTCCGCGCCTACATCCGGGTACTTTTATCCGGGTCCTTTAGCTGTGTGTTCTATACGGGTACATCGGGGTTTACACCTGAACAGCCGGATAGTTACGGAGATGACCGAAGAGACACGGAGGTGACCGAAGATGTCACGGAGGTGCCCGTATAGTTACGAAGGTTACCGAAGATGTCACGGAGGTCACCGAAGAGACACGGAGGTCACCGAAGATGTCACGGAGGTTACCGAAGAGACATGGAGGTGCTCGAAGAGTCACGGACGTCACCGAAAAGACACGGAGGTGACCGAAGAGGCACGGAGGTTGCCGAAAAGACACGGAGGTTACCGAAGAGACACGGAGGTGCCCGAATAGTCGCGGACGTCACCGAAAAGACACGGAATGTCCAAGTTGAACTGATTGTGCTAAAAATAGATCATCAGCTAGCTTGCTATAAAAGGGAAGCGGCCTGGCCGTTTCATCAGGCACTCTGTCAACCACCAAGATGTTCACTTGTACTACGTGCTCGAAATCATTCACTCGTCTGCACGACATGCGCCGCCATGAGGCTACCAAGCACGCCGGAACCGCCCGGTATAGCTGTACGATATGTACACTGTCGTTTCAGCGCCCGGATCATTTACAGCGCCATGAACGTTCAATTCATGGGCCACCCAAGCGTCCATGCGAAGAATGTGGTCAACTCTTCAAACGACCCAGTCAGTTAAGACGGCATGAGCGTTTGATTCATGGTCCGTCACCACATGAGGGACAACTTTCCACTAAAGAGGCACCCAGGAGGGACAGACCCACTGAAGATGAACCCGGGGACACGAATGCCACTGGTGATGCGATCACGGAGAGCCCGCCTATACCCACAGTTCAGAAGAGCCTAGATATCCAGCCGGTCCCTAGCATTACTGTTCCCAGTCATACGCCTGACAGCAACGAACATTTTCTGGAAGATGCGGTGGATGTTCCCAGCGATCTCTTACAGGACGCCCATCCAGTGAGTGACATCTATCGGCGCCATTGGCCCATGATACGGCACTGTTTCCACCGTCATCGCCCTATTCAAGATATCTACAATTTCCGGCTGACTGGCCTCACCCGTCTACGCAACTACGTGGAAGCCATCTTCAATGACCAAGCTACGTCATTCAAATTAAATCTGGCGTTCGGTTATGTACTGCAGCATAAGGAGGCAGATCAAGTCCGATACTTTTACCCGAGCAGTAACATCGGGGTATTTGACCAAGCGTTTACCATCATTAACCGGACATCGCTAAAGCCCGTGCTGGACCAAGTGGACCAATTGGATGTCTTGCAATGGGCCTATGAACAGCGCCCCAACACCAAGTGGGTCGTAGAGAGGATGACCAATGTTACGTTCTTCGTGACCAAATTACGGAATCGTCCCATCGGGTGAATGTATTCACCCATGCACTGATAGATACTCAGAATGCACAAACTACTATCTGAGGATATGTTGCCTCAACGGTATCCTGGCCTGCCCGACGATGATTAGAATAAACGGTTCAGAGCGAACATGGCCGAAGATGGAACTTTCTGAAATGGAGACTTCTGATTGGACAAGAATACATCTAACGGACAGGAACGAATATGACAAATGCAAATGGTGGCCTCTGAGTGGACAAGAGTCTTCTTGAATTGTAAATATACCCAATGCGGCTCCCCCAGCGTGGGTATGATGTAACATTGGGGAGAATAAACTATATGAAAAAACTTCTTGCTGTTGTTGTTCTCTCATGGCTCATCCTTGTTGTTGTTGTTGTACTCTCTCCGGTCTGTTAAGGCGTAACGACGGACGTCACTGCATTTCAAAAAATGAGTGACAATTCCATCGAATATCTAGAAAATCAGAGCTTCTGAGCTATTTCACCAGGGCGTTGAGTCATTGAGCTTGGTGTTGGCGGGCGTTGCTACAAGATGACACCTCACACGACGCATTCGGACCAAGGATGGTCCATCTCTACACCAAATACCTTCCTTCACTGCCCCAGAATACCCGCTTTCGCTACTACTCATACTGATGACGTAACCAATGACGTCACAGATGCTGCGGACATGCCTCAAATCGGGGTGTACACCCCGAGAGCTACAACATGACACCTCCCACGACGCATTCGGACCAAGTATGGTCCATCTCTACCCCAAATACCTTCCTTCACTGCCCCAAAATGCCCACTTTCGCTACTACTCGTACTGATGACGTCAACGATGACGTCACATGTGACGTGGGCAGCCCTCAAATCGGGATCTACACCCCGAGAGCTACAAGATGACACCTTCCAGGACGCATTCGGACCAAGGATGGTCCCTCTCTACCCCAAATACCTTCCTGTACTGCCCTAAAATGCCCACTTTCGCTACTACTCGTACTGATGACGTCACCGATGACGTCACATGTGACGTGGGCAGCCCTCAAATCGGGGTCTACACCCCGAGAGCTACAAGATGACACCTTCTAGGACGCATTCGGACCAAGGATGGTCCATCTCGACCCCAAATACCTTCCTGTACTGCCCCAAAATGGCCACTTGACTTACTACAACCAACTGTGCATGCGCAGATTGACGCGACTTGCACTTAAAAACACACCATTCTGACTCTAACCCACACAAGCTTCACTTTGACACCTTCCACGACCCATTCGGACCCATAGCTGTCCATCTCTACCCCAAACACACACCCACATACCACCCACAATACCCGCTTTCTATACTACGGCCAGACTGCGCATGCGCAGACTATTGTAAACGGACAAACCATTACTCCAGTCGGATGCTCCTCCACGAGAGCTTCAAAATAAGACCTAATACGACATCATAGGATCATTAGGGGCTCACCTAGACCCCAAAACGTCCACCCCGTATGGGCCTATATCCCCATAGCCATGCAGTATAGACCTATGGGCCTACCCAGGCCTCGGTGAACTTTTCCAAAAATTTCACCGTTTCGCTCCGTGACCCTTCCCCTCGTGTTCTAAATGACGAGACGTGAAAAACAAATCCAAACAGCCCATATCACAATGAACGTGTGTGAATTTCCAGGGTTGAACCTATACCCCCATATAGCCAGTATGGGACTATATGGGCTATATGGTACTTTTCCAAAAATTTCACCATTGCGCTCCGAGACCCTTCCCATCGTGTTCTAAATGACGAGACGTGAAAAACAAATCCAAGCAACCCATATCACAATGAACGTGTGTGAATTTCCCAGGTTGAACCTATACCCCCATATAGCCAGCCTACAGGCCTATATACAGGCCTACCCGGTACTTTTCCCAAAAATTTCACCGATTCGCTCCGGGACCCTTCCCATCGTGTTCTAAATGACGAGACGTGAAAAACAAATCCAAACAGCCCATATCACAATGAACGTGTGTGAATTTCCAAGGTTGAACCTATACCCCCATATAGCCAGTATGGAGCTATATGAGCCTATATACAGACCTCGGTGACTTTTCCCAAAAATTTCACCGATTCGTTCCGGGACCCCTCCCATTGTGTTTTTCTCGGCGAGACGAGAAAAACGAGACCCCACAACCCATAGTGAAGCCCACAAAAAAAATTGACCACCCCTCCCCCATATAGCCAGTATGAGCCTATATACAGACCTCGGTGACTTTTCCTAACAATTTCACCCACTCTCTCCGGGACCCCTCCCATTGTCATTTTCTTGGCGAGACGAGAAAAACGAGACCCCACAACCCATAGTAACACCCACAAAAAAAATTGACCACCCCTCCCCCCATATAGCCAGTATGAGCCTATATACAGACCTCGGTGACTTTTCCCCAAAATTTCACCGATTCGCTCCGGAAGCCCTCCCATTGTGTTTTTCTCGGCGAGACGAGAAAAACGAGATCCCACAAGCCATAGTAAAGCCCACAAATTTTGTTTGACCACCCCTCCCCCATACAGGCATTTTCCCTTGTATTGTATAATACAGACCCCTATTGTAGGGGTAAAGTCCGTGTTCCGCCTTTTTATATTTTCGGAAAACAATCCTAATTTTACATGCACCCACCCCATTGACTGGATAGGCAGGCCCCAATAAGCCCGGGAACCGATATTAGCCCTTTTGGCTAGAGTTGATAGGTGTTTTCCCCTATTTTAGGGGTTAAGTCCGTATTCCGCTTTTTATAGTTTCGGGAAAAAATCCTAATTTTACATGCACCCACCCCATTGACTTGATAGGCAGGTCCCAATAAGCCCGGGGACCGATATTAGCCCTTTTGGCTAGAGTTGATAGGAGTTTTCCCTATTTTAGGGGTGAAGTCCGTGTTCCGTTTTTTATATTTTCGGGGACAAATCCTAATTTTACACGTACCCAACCCCATTGACTGGATAGGCAGGCCCCAATAAGCCCGGGAACCGATATTAGCCCTTTTGGCTAGAGTTGATAGGAGTTTTCCCCTATTTTAGGGGTGAAGTCCGTGTTCCGCTTTTTATATTTTCGGGGAAAAATCCTAATTTTACATGTACCCACCCCATTGACTTGATAGGCAGGCTCCGATAAGCCCGGGGACCGATATTAGCCCTTTTGGCTAGGGTTGATAGGTGTTTTTCCCTATTTTAGGGGTAAAGTCCGTATTCCGCTTTTTATAGTTTCGGGAAAAAATCCTAATTTTACATGCACCCACCCCATTGACTTGATAGGCAGGTCCCAATAAGCCCGGGGACCGATATTAGCCCTTTTGGCTAGGGTTGATAGGTGTTTTCCCCTATTTTAGGGGTAAAGTCCGTTTTCCGCTTTTTATATTTTCGGGAAAAATCCTAATTTTACATGCACCCACCCCATTGACTTGATAGGCAGGTCCCAATAAGCCCGGGGACCGATATTAACCCTTTTGTCTAGGGTTGATAGGTGTTTTCCCCTATTTTAGGGGTAAAGTCCGTGTTCCGCTTTTTATAGTTTCGGGAAAAATCCTAATTTTACATGCACCCACCCATGACTGGATGCCCCTTCACGAATGCTTCACTTTGATACCTCACTCGACCCAATCGGACCATGCAGCGTATTTGAAGTCTGGGGACTACTTTTTCTCCGCGGAAGCTTTTTCCCGCGACAGCATCACCGCCAGACCGCGGAGGAATTCGAGGTGAAGGAGGGGGCGCCACCTGTTGGAACTATAGCGGCCTTGACCTCTACACGGCCTCAGAGGTCAAAGGCCGTAAATGGCCGCTTCCTATACTTTAACCTGGAAAAAGGGATCAAATGCCCTTAAATGCGCTTTTCTACTTCTAAATGAGCCTTTAAATCACCTTTCCCTACTACTTTCATCCGCGGATATAATTAATTTCCTCCGCGGATATAATCAATTTCCTCCGCGGATATAACTAATTTCCTCCGCGAATATAATAAATTTTCTCTGCGGATATAATTCATTTCCTCCGTGGATATAACTAATTTTCTCCGCAGATATAATCAGTTTCCTCCGAGGATATAATTAATTTCCACTGCGGATATAATTAATTTCCTCCACGGAGGAAATCCACGTGACTTGAATTGCCTCGTTTTGAAGCCTCCGCCATTTTTCCTTTCGTTTCTGGAGGTCAAAATTACACCTTCGCCGACTGACTTGAATATCGATATATAAGTATTTTCGAGGTCACTGATCACGAATCCGAGGTCAAAATTGACATTATCTATCTTTGTCGCACCGTAAGAGCTTTGCCCCATGTTACGGGTCGGTAAAGGGTCAAACAGATTTATTTATTGCTGTATATCTGGGTATGCCTTATCTCCTGCCTTTTAAGCCAACAAGTACGACTATCGCATGTATCTGTTTTGCCCTTTATATATACCCTCCACGCTCCATGCTGGCATCGTTACAATTTCTCTCCCGCCTCAACGCATTTTTACTCAGATACTGATCTATTGAATACTTGTATGCATGTCAATAACTCACGATGGAAAAATGTATCATCATCACAGTTATATATGCTATATGATTTACAGAAATGGAACAAATCATTAAGATACATATTTAAAAGGATTGGAACAAGGATAGAGCCTTGTGGGAATCCCTTGGGTGTTCCATTCACTAGCCACATTACCAAATTTACCTATTTGGTTTTCTCTCAGTACGGTAATTTTCTGCGAGGGCTTATGGCAAGCCATTTTACTTTTTATTCGGCATTTGATGATATCATTAAATATTTGCTGATATCACTAAATCATTTGCAGATATCAGCAAATCGACTGATCATTTGATGATATCAGCAAATAATTTGATGATATCATCAAATCATTTGAAGATATCAGCAAATATTTAATGAAATTTACAGAGGGTGGTCACCATGTCAGCATATACTGCAATCTATTGACCAAATATTGCAACTAAGATATCATTGTGAATGTGTGTGTATGGGCTATGATATACATGGTTCCTCAACATATAACATTACGGACAGGTGTCAGTTATGTAGGTCAGTAGGTCTCCATTCTGTCTGCAAATTCTAATTAATGGTATGCGTTCATTTTACAAGTTAATACGCAGATGAAAGGACATCTATGGCTCATGTACTGTTCTATGGAATTGTTTTCCCATGACAAAAGTCATTGCGATTTGCTAAAGATAATCCATTGAATGGATCAGAACGCCACGTCATCACATGTGAGTTTACAAATGATAATCAGCTGTGGACTGTCGGGCATGGCGGGGATTCGGATGAGGATGTTGAGGCTTGCAGTATTGTTATTTGGGTTTCGCAGTGTTGAATCAGTAAATTGCTGTGCTGATTTAGCATCTTTGCTATAACGCTTTGACACATGCGGTTAATTACATTGACCTACATTGCATTTCACATAATATAAGTCACATTATATTCTTTGTTTCATGCAGTTAATTCCAATGGCCATGATTATGGTCGAATGTGCCATTTAACATCCACACTGACCAGCAAATCGCTGCTGAGATTACTACTATGGTAAACATCCTTAAGCATTACGCAGGTTGTTACCAATTGGTATGTTTCGACTCTTTGAGTTCTGGTGTTCTGTGTTCCACAAGAAAATGGCCAAAAGTGTTAACCAGACAGGAATCCCCACTTTATCATGCCAAAGACAAATCTGTATGGGAACAGTGAAATTGGTTAAGGTTCCTTGTATGTCTTTCTAAAGTGGGTGATACAATTCATAGATGACTACAATGAAGGCAAATGCAGCCATCATATACACAGTCATTCGATAGGTTGATCTATTTGCAAAATGTTTTTGTTTTTTTGATCGAGCCTTTTTCGGCGGTGTCATGTGATGTTATATCCGTGATAGAAATTTCAATGATTCTTGTCAATTCTGTACATGACTAAGTATGACAAGGTTGATTTTCGATATATTATTTGCTATGGTGTTTTGCTGTTGGGCCACCTGAAGGTACCAGTCACATTGACTCCCAGAGTTAGTCTCCTTAACGGCTTTTTGTTGGATCACCTGAACATAAATGTAGTCAGAGTGACTTCCTGGACAATGGAATATCAAGTCACTGATTCCTTCTAAGTCGGTTTGACAATCATGTAACTGCTTGGGGAGCAGATTTCTTGGAAACGAAAGGATAACCAACTGGATCAACACAACTTTCATTCTCTGCCAATTTATACATATGCACATTAGATCCTGAAAACATGGCCTGTGATGAATACTTTCAGAATATATTGGCTCATTCGGTATCAAGCTGTTCTGGGAGGAGTGTAAGAGGATTTTGGCCGAGAGTATCAGGTGATGGATCTAAAGTCACAGGATGATAGTATGGTTCGGACACTGAGTGTACACTTTCTATGTGCATAATGCAGACCATGATATAAATTAGGAGATGATTATCGGAGAACAGTTAGTACAAGGGATCGATTAGAATGTGCTCGTATGGAGCTTCAGTGATTAGAGATGTGCTTTATTATAGAATATACGCCATCAAACCTAAGGAGATCAAATGTGGACCATTACAGGCACGGCGGAAATGAGGTCCAATAAATTCAGAAGAAGAAAAATATAGTAAACAGTAGATCTAGATCTACTATATAATCTTGACAATTTTTTTCGTAGAGAATGACAAACGTGATAATCGTACTATCAGAATGCATCATAACTCAACGTTTGGCGGTTTGACCCATAAAAAATTGAACAGCAGTTTGTTCACTGGTATGCATTTCTATTATAAATAGGTCCCCAGAACAACATACCAAAAGTCTACCAAAATCTATTTGGTGGAGATACGATTTTTTTAAACAAAGATACGCCGTTTTATAATACATGTCATTCTACAAACCGTGATGTTCAGTGATGATGTAGTTATATCTTGCCTTACCGTTAAATAAATGGCATGTACCCCGGCAGGGCGTTGAACATGCCAGATGTTTCACAGCGACAGCAAGAGTTGCCTCCTATAGTGCACATACTCCCCGAAACGAACATTGATGTGTATATTAAACGTCGGCCCGTTGGTGATAGAAATTAGTGAATGTGATTTGGTAATCGACTGAAATAAATTTGGCATGGTACGTAAGATCGCCGAGAACGTTACTCTTCCAAATTCTGGGCTGTGACACAGTATCCCGACCATATGGCATTGGCAAATTTGCTGCCTTGAAGAAAACAACGATCAATGAGCTATTTCGCCAACAAACTGAAGTGTTCATCCAGGTCGTGGGAGTCCCGATGGAGATCATCTATTGAAGCTGCATATGGAACGCTTATGTGTTTATACAATAGTAGACCAGACAAAGGACTTGATTTGACGGGAAGACCATCCATTGTAGCTACAAAAATGGGGATGGACAAATCATTCGGCTTCTCCCTGAGGAAACTGATTGCCACCATCTTCATTGCGCTACTTGAGGTCATCAGGTGGAACTTCAAGAAGGATTGTAGCTGAATCAGATGTGAGTGGATCGTTCAAGTGTGTCTGGAGAATGCAAATGACTGAGCTGTGCAACTCATCAAACCCAGAAATTTGAAAATGACATTGGCGAAAACTGTTACTGTGAAATATCCCTTAACTTACGGCAGTGTTCATGAGGAAGAAAGACATCAACTATATGTATGGGGAGTCACTTCCCGTAATAATATGTTACCATGCACCTGAATGTAAGACGAAACATGATAAATTAAGTTATGCAATCAACTTTGCCTATAATCCAGAGTCTTATCAGTTTGGTAATTAAGTGATATAATAGCATCTGCATAAGTATTCTTCTTTCATCAACAGAATTTGCCTTGCACACAATTGTTATGGATCAGTAATGATTGGTAGAGTGTCGCAATGTGTCTGAACTATTGCTGAACGCGACGTTGAATCTAATTTCTCTCCCTCTCTCTTGATTGATAAAACTGCCTTTTTTCAACAAGGTACACCCACTATTGAATGTCGGTCCGACACTTGCTACGTGCTTGAGATAATAGAGTCATATCTTTGTAAGTTGATGGAACTATTGACTGTGACAGTCGCAGGTTGAAAGAAAATTTAGCTTATCAGTTCTCTTTAGCATAACAATGCTAATGGCAATAATGTCAACTGGCTGGATATTACCATGTATGGTTATATACCCTGATGCTGAACTATCGTTTTGCTATCTATGTTTATAGCAAATCCATTGGGAATGCAAATGTTTACACCATCACAGAATAATGTATCCCATATCATCACGTATTATTTGGATTTCTGGATGATAAACTTTCCTTATTCAGGGACAAACCAATATTTTCTACCTGGGTTATATGAGGCATAATGGTGTATTATACAAATATTGCATGTTGTAGCGTGAGACATGACGTTTGTCAGCTCGAGAAAAGCGCGCTCGTTGTACATCACCTTTCGAGAGCTGACAAATCGTCATGTCTCACACTACAACATGCAATACTTGTTTTATTATACCGAATGTCATATTTGAATAAAATGTGGACTTTAAAATCATGAAAATGAGGATGGTACGGTGAAATAAGCATATCGTGTTCAACACTGCGCGACCATTGTTGATTTCAAAATGCCGTGTCAAGATCGACTGTACGACCTCGGCTTGTTTGTCGACTCAATTAGTCCGATGGCCCAATGTGAAAAAGTGGCTTAGTTTAGCGCCCCGTAAACATTTTCTCCTGCGTACGTACAACCATTTCTGTTGCATAAAGAGGATCACTGTTCATCTTTTCTGACCGGTTGTCAGCTTGCAGGTGTGTGCATGAGTTATTGGTGTGGGTATTACGAATAAATTTACCAAAAAACTACTAGTTTCACAAAATCATTCATAACTGTGACGCATGTTCACTCTGACTATCACGTTATGCGTCTTTTTATAGCCACTAGGCGTGGTTAAAAGGTGGAACAGTTCAGAGTATTCTAATGTATCTGGATGCAATGTAAGAAAACGTTCAGAATATGGAGATTTTTCCTGCATGTTTCATTTTTCAAATTTCAGTAAATTTATTACAGTATGTTCTCTAAGCAACCAAACTACTCTATCAGGATATCTAAATTTGCGCAAATAAGTGCGCTTCCCCTCAAAATAGGAATGATCGGGCAATAGGTTCGTGTAACCGAGCAATGACTGAGAATATTACCCCACCACCCATTTTCAAGAAATTGGCTAAATTTGAGATTTTTGTGAAAGAGGCAGAACGGGACAAAGTATATGCCATGAATGTGATAGATGGTGATCGCTAATCATTCTAATGTATTAAAACATTAGTGTTTCTCATAGAAAAGCTGCTAAACTTCATTTCCGTAGCATAAATGTAGCATTATCGGCCAATTTGTATACGATACCCTAGAATGTAGTAAGTACTAAATTTACAACGTCAATTGTATGAAGAGATGTTCTTATACACACCCACTTTCTCAGGGTGTTCTGACCCTACACCTGCCTGAGTATAGGAGTTGTTATAACATCATGTACTAACATGTACCTCAGAGCAGTTGTTTCGGATAATTTCGGGAATATATCTTATGTATATCCCAGGCATATCTCTCATCAGGGGCCAAGCCTAATAATGAATATAGTTAACTATTCACGATATATACTCTCATATTCTTGCAGATATAGTTATGCCGGTATAACCTACGGGGTGAAATCTTATATTATTTTAGATTTACACTCCTCTTCTTCTTCGTCCATGCTGTACACGTTGTGCAATCGTTTATTAATTTCGATTCACACATGTCTTGTTTTTTCTCTTTCTTGCTGACGGTTTTTGTCAAGTGCCATTGTATTTTAGCAATATACTTGATGGACTGGCACAATCCCGGCATGGTCGTCAGGCAAATCGGATTATGCGTCGAAAACATCTACCTCAACAATCGGGCCTGATAGCATATTCTTACTATTTCTCCATTCAGGAAATATTTAATACGGTGCATGTTCATTTCAGGATGTCAGCATTCCGTCTCTCAATGGTAGTAGTCTGTGGAAACATCTAACACTGTCGCAAGCCGTCAGTTGAATGATGAAACTCCAGGTGGAAGGACCCAGTCGCTACATGGCGCCAATAATCTAATTGGTTATGACAAATCGCCGGTCACCCGTTGATTGGCACAGAATCGCTCTGACTGATTGGTTGAAGTATGGCAGCTGATTGGTTATTTTGACACCCACTGCAGAAGGCAGTGTATGTTACAATCCTCTCAAGCACAGCGTGTAGATCTATACGTGGACAACTGGTCTACCTCTACACGACTGGTACGCACGTGGTTATAATGAGACTATACTTGATCCTGTTGACAACAGCCAGCTTCACATCTCCTAATGGAGAATGACAAAACATGGTTGAATGAGAGACAAATAAATATCCGAAACAACGGATCAGAACACCCTGAGAAAGTGGGTGTGTATATGAACATCTCTTCACACATGGGTAAGAACAACCCGAGAAAGTGGGTATGCATATGAACATCTCTTCACACATGGGTCAGAACACCCCGAGAAAGTGGGTGTGTATATGAACATCTCTTCACACATGGGTCAGAACACCCCGAGAAAGTGGGTGTGTATATGAACATCTCTTCACACATGGGTCAGAACACCCCGAGAAAGTGGGTGTGTATATGAACATCTCTTCACACATGGGTCAGAACACCCCGAGGAACATCTCTTCACACATGGGTCAGAACACCCCGAGAAAGTGGGTGTGTATATGAATATCTCTTCACACATGGGTTAGAACACTCCGAGAAAGTGGGTGTGTATATGAACATCTCTTCACACATGGGTCAGAACACCCCGAGAAAGTGGGTGTGTATGTGAACATCTCTTCACACATGGGTCCGAACAACCCGAGAAAGTGGGTGTCTATATGAACATCTCTTCACACATGGGTCAGAACACCCGAGAAAGTGGGTGTGTATATGAACATCTCGTCACACATGGATCATTCAACTGACGGCTTGCGACAGATGTTCCCACAGGCTACTACCGTTGAGATACGGAATGCAGACAGCGGCTGACATCATGAAATGAACAATGCACCGTATTAAATATCTCTTTAAGTGAAATCCATGTTCCGACACCTGAATTGAGAAATAGTAAGAATATGCTATCAGGCCCGATTGTTGAGGTAAATGTTTTCGACGCGTAATCCGATTCGCCTGACGACCATGCCGGGATGGTGCCAGTCCATCAAGTATATTGCAAAATACAATTACAACACATATAGGGGAAGTCGGAAGAGGGGCCGACATACTGACAGAGCCACATGACTTCACAGTATAGTATTCCGGTTAACCTATTCTAAAGCACATACCAAGAATCTAACGATTCGTGATATGTGTTGTATCTCAGATACGCTTTTGTTGTACCTGTTTATGTGGCAACTTGAATGACATGACCACACGGCCCCTAGCACCGGCACAAGTGGTATTAGATACAAATCTAGAGAGCTATGATGGAAATGCTCTGACAACTCGTATATTGGTAATTGGTGAGCTGCGTCGCTGTGACCACTCATACACTGGGGATTGGTGAGCTGTATCGTCGTCAGATGAAGATGAAGGCATTGAAACACAAAAGACTAGTCTGTAGGCCTGATGTCGACCCCGCATCAACTTCCCACAAATGCCAACATATATCAAATACCAAAAGGTCTGTATAGGGGGCGGGCCTCGGGGACGAAACGTCCACCAGGAGAATCTCGCCATATACAGGTCAAATTTACAACACATATAAGGGAAGTGGGAAGAGGTGCCGACATACTGACAGAGCCACATGACTTCACAGTATAGTCTTCCGGTTAACCTATTCTAAAGCACATAACAAGAATCTAACGATTCGTGATATGTGTTGTATCTCAGGTACGCTTTTATTATACCTGTGGCAGGTAATGGCACTTGACAAGAACCGTCATCAAGAAAGAAGAGAGAAACAAGACATGTGTGAATCGAATTAAAAAACGATTACGCAACGTGTGCAGCACGGACAAGAATAGCGAAGAAGAAGAGGAGTGTAAATATAAAATAATATATAAGATATAAGATTTCACCCCGTGGGTAATACCGGCATCACTATATCTACAAGAATATGAGAGTATATGTCGTGAATAACTAACTATATTCATGATTAGGCTTGGCCCCTGATGAGAGATATGCCTGGGATATACATAAGATATATTCCCGTAATTATCCGAAACAACTGCTCTGGGGTACATGTTAGTACAGTGTCCAGAAGCAGATGCAGTGTTCATTGGGATGTATCTGTTCGATGTCCTGTCTAAACCCGAACAATCCACACACAACGGCTGATGACAGTGACTCAGATACTGAATAATAGCTAGAATATTTGAAGTACTGATGTATCCCTATGGGGAAAACATTTGGCTGTGATGCCAAGAAAACATTTAATGTAAAATTCAAACGACCTGATCTAAGGACAAATTTATCAGTGTTACAAGAGTCTCGAGAAAATTCGGTGCATTGAGAATACACTTCGCTGTGGTATCATACAAATTTACAGCACACTGACCAAACAGACTTAGCTGAAGATAAAATTATATGCGTTTCAACATTTCAGACAAAATTGTTTGAAAGAAAAGTGCGTCAGTGATTAACAGTAAATATGCTGAATTGGGTGAGGGAATCTGATTTAGGGGGGTGGGGTAATTTTTTGTCTAATTGCTCAGGCATTAGATAGGTTAGATGAATGGAAAATACCTCATTGTGAAACCTAATAATTGGGGTAAATATTAATATCTGTTTATGTATCTGAGTATAATAGTCGTGACAGATTCACCAATAATGTTCCAATACAAATAATGAAAAATTTGATTTTTGGTCGGTTTTCGATATGTTATTGGTGCATACACGAACACCCTTGACGGACCTTGTGCTATTCGGTATTGGGGTGTTAACTGTGGTAAATATGCAATCCGGTGCATTGTTTCTGGATTTTCAGTTGAAAAATATTAGAGTTAAAATATTTTCTAAATTTGAGAATTTTCTGTTGAGATTTGTACGTTTATTGCCATAAAAATCCAATGCACACACCTAGGAACTGACAACCGGTCAGAACAAGTGGACATAGCTGTCCTTGACATATTAAAACAGGTTGTAGATATTCAGGGGAAAATGGTTACGGGAACGTCATTTCACCACCCTGGCCATCTGACTAGAAGGGCATGCTCAAACAACATATTTGAGTAGACTTGCATTCCCAGTACGGCCTTTGTCTTCTTGACATTCTAAACTCCCGGCCCCGCAAGTGACATGCCCATTCAGTCAAAAACAAAAGACGAATTTCTAGCAAACAACGTCAACAAGCAGCAGTTCATTACCTTTATGAGTTGGAAATGGCGGGATGTTTCAAACACTATGTCAAGGGATATTCATATGTTTTTATTGTAAAACAGCCGTTCAATCGGCCAAAAGCATAAAATTTTTGAATGGTGGTGATACTGACCTGTTAGTTCTGCTGTGTTTTCATGCTGACATGGATGACAATGGCATCTACTTTCAGTCAGAATAAAAAGAGAATGCAAGGAAACGGAGAGTTTGGAATGTCAAGAAGACAAATGCTGAGCAGGGAATGGAAGTCTGCACAAATATGCTGTTTGTGCATGCCATTTAGGAATGTGACACAGTTAGCTGACTATATGGCATTGGCAAATGTGCGACCCTAAAGAAAACAACTTTGAATAAGCTGAAGTGTTCATCCAGGCCATTGGAAGTCCCGATGGGGGGTATCTATTGCAGCTGAAAGTGCTTGTGTGTTTTTACAATTGTGACTCTGACGAAGCACTCGGCTCCCTGAGATACAAGCATTTCTGTGACAAAGCGAACCATATATGTGCAGGCATAAATCCTTCTATTGGCATCAGCTAAGTATCAAGCTTTGTGTGTTTAGAGTGGAAAAGAGGGGAACATCAATTGCAGCCACAAGAACGGGAATGGAGAGCTTCTCCCTTTGAAAATTGATCTGCCACCAGTACCTATGGCTCTCCTTGAGGTTATCAGGTGCAACCGCAAGAAGGATTGCAGCTGAAGAAGATGCATCTGTAGGAGCATGGCCTAGATTGTTGAAAATGTCAAATGAAACATGGTAAATGGCATGATAGAACGTCAAGTTCGCTTTTAATCAAGCGTATTATTTGTTTGATAATTAGATGATATTTTGGGATCTGCATAATTATTCTTCTTTCATCAACAAATGCATCTGACACACACCGGAACTGACCTTTGACCCCGGCGCGCAATTTTATCCGGTATTGTTAGCGCGTGCCGGGGTCAAAGGTCAGTCCGGTCACGTGAACGGAAGCGAAAGTGACCTCACAGAGGTCATATGCAAATGTCATTTCCGAGCTCTGAGCTCCACACGCTTTGAGCTCCAAGAGCTCCGATCCAAGAGCTCTGCCACACGGGAGCTCCCACCACCACCACCACCACCGGGCGAGGTCCGCCATCTTCAGTCCGTGTCTTTTCGGTGACGGAGTGTGAACATGTTAGCACATGTACTGACCTGTCTGTGGGGTTTTTCCCACAATGTCGTTCACTTCCGAGTCCCTTCGGTCACTTCCCGAAAAGACACGGAGGTGGCCGAAGAGACACGGAGGTGCCCGAAGATGTCACGGAGGTCACCGAAGATGTCACGGAGGTGCCCGAAGAGACACGGAGGTCACCGAAGATGTCACGGAGATCACCGAAGAGACACGGAGGTGCCCGAACATGATACCAGCTAGCGTACTATAAAAGGGAAGCGGCCTGGCCGTTTCATCAGACACTCTGTCAACCACCAAGATGTTCACTTGTACTACGTGCTCGAAATCATTCACTCGTCTGCACGACTTGCGCCGCCATGAGGCTACCAAGCACGAAGGAACCGCCCGGTATGGCTGTACGATATGTACACTGTCGTTTCAGCGCCCGGATCATTTACAGCGCCACACACGTGCACGCCATGAAGTACCCAAGCGTCCATGCGAAGAATGTGGTCGGCTTTTCAAACTAACCAGTCAGTTGCTGCGACACCAACGCACACGACACCCTGTTCCGCAGCCACGTTTGCAGGTAGAAGAGCCCGGAGGCACCAATATCGAGACAGGGAGAACTCCCATCCATCGCACGAGGGCCGATCATGATGTCGCCCTAGTTCAACAGTCAAATTCCGACGACAAGACCTTGGGCCAGATTTTGTACGACGTGGAGGGCAAAGTACACTTCGTGGACGAACACATAAATGTTCCTAGCGATCTGTTACACGAAGACCATCCAATGAGTGACATCTATCGGCGCCATTGGCCCATGATCCGGCACTGTTTCTACCGTCATCGCCCTATTCAAGATATCTACAATTTCCGGCGGACCGACCTCGCCCGTCTACGCAGCTACGTGGAAGCCATCTTCAACGATCAAACTACGGCCTTCAAGTTGAATCTGGCGTTTGGTTATGTGCTACAGCATAAGGACACAGACCAAGCCCGATATTTTACCCGAGCAGTAACATCCGGGTATTTGACCAACCGTTTACCATCATTAACCGGGCGTCGCTAGAGACGATGCTGGAGAAACTGGACACCGTGGATCCCTTGGAATGGGCCCAGCAACAACGCCCCAACACCAAGTGGACAGTGGAGAGTGTGACCAATGTTACGTTTTTCGTTACCAAGCTGACCGACCACCCCCATCGGCTGAATGCGTCACTCATGCACTGATGAATACCATAACATGCCGTACATACTCTATATGTCTACATGTTGATCGTTGACGTTACGGAGGTGACCGAAGAGACACGGAGGTTACCGAAGATGTCACGGCTCGGCCCTCGACTTGGGGATAGTTGAACTGAGTGTGCTAAAAATAGATCACCAGCTAGCGTGCTATAAAAGGGAAGCGGCCTGGCCGTTTCATCAGACACTCTGTCAACCACCAAGATGTTCACTTGCACAACTTGCCAGAAGCAGTTTACTCGTCTGCACGACTTGCACCGCCACAAGGCCTCCACCCACAACGATGCACGGTATACTTGTATAACCTGCGCACGGTCATTTAATCGGAAGGATCATTTACTGCGCCACGAACGCTCATTCCACGAGGGCGCGACGGAACACTGTAAGGATTGTGGTCAACTCTTCAAACGACGCAGTCAGTTAAGACGCCATCAGCGTTTGATTCATGCCCCGTCTCTACGGTTTGGGCGACAACTTTCCACTGAAGAGGAGCCGCGGAAGGTCAGACCCAGTGAAGATGAGCCCGGGGAGACGAACGCCACTGGCGATGCGATGACGGAGAGCCCGCCTATACCCACAGTTCAGAAGAGCCTGGATATCCAGCCGGACCCCACCGTTACGGTTCCGAGTCATACGCCTGACAACATCGAACATTTTCTGGACGAGCCCATAAATGTCCCTAGCGATCTGTTACAGGACGCCCACCCAGTGAGTGACATCTATCGGCGCCATTGGTCCATGATACGGCAATGTTTCAACCGTCATCGCCCTATTCAAGATATCTACAATTTCCGACTGACCGACCTCGCCCGTCTACGTAACGTAGCTACGTGGAAGCCATCTTCAACGACCAAACTACGGCCTTCAGATTGAATCTAGCGTTTGGTTATGTGCTGCAGCATAAGGAGACAGTCCAAGTCCGATACTTTTACCCGAGCAGTAACATCCAGGTATTTGACCAACCGTTTACCATCATTAACCGGGTGTCGCTAGAAACGATGCTGGAGAAACTGGACACCGTGGATCCCTTGGAATGGGCCCAACGACAACGCCCCAACACCAAGTGGACAGTGGAGAGGGTGACCAATGTTACCTTTTTCGTTACCAAGCTGACCGACCACCCCAGACCACCCCATCGGCTGAATGCGTCACCCGTGCACTGATGAATACCATAACATGCCGTACATACTCTATATGTCTACATGCTGATCGTTGACTTGAGCTCAGTAAACACTTGTATACCTAATGTGACGGTTCGTTAAATAATAAAACATGGTGTTTGATATTTCAATTCGTTTTGCAGTGAACATACTAAACATGCCCAGGGCGGCTCCGCCAGCCTGGGTATGATGTAACATTGGGGATAATAAACTGTAAGAACATTGCTGAGCTTGTTGCTATTCACGACAACGGCTAGCCGATTGTACAATACAGAACATATATTGTATAATACAGGACATATATGGTACAATACAAGACAGATATGGTATAATACAGCACAGATTTGATATAATACAGGATATATACTGTATAATACAGGACAGATTCGGTATAATACAGAACATATATTGTATAATACAGCACAGATTTGGTATAATACAGGACAGATACTGTATAATACAGCACAGATTTGGTATAATACAGAACATATATTGTATAATACAGGACAAATATGGTACAAAACAGGACAGATTTGGTATAATACAGGACAGATATTGTATAACACAGGACAGATATTGCATAATACAGCACAGATATGGTATAATTCAGGACAGATATGGTATAATACAGCACAGATATGGTATAATAGAGGGCAAATATTGTATAATACAGCACAGATTTGGTATAATACAGGACATATATGGTACAATACAGGACAGATATGGTATAATGCAGCACAGGTATGGTATAATAGAGGAGAAATATTGTATAATACAGAGCAGATATGGTATAATACAGGACATATATGGTACAATACAGGAGAAATACTGTATAATACAGGACAGATTTGGTATAATACAGAACATATATTGCAGAATACTGGACAGATATTGTATAATACAGGACAGATATTGTATAATACAGCACAGATATGGTATAACACAGGACAGATATTGTATAATACAGCACAGATTTGGTATAATACAGCACAGATTTGGTATAATACAGGACAGATACTGTATAATACAGGGCAGATTTGGTATAATACAGGACATATATGGTATAATAGAGAACAAATATGGTACAATACAGGACAGATTTGGTATAATACAGGACAGATATTGTATAACATAGGACAGGTATGGTATAATACAGACATATATGGTATAATGCAGGACAGATGTGGTATAACACAACAAAGATGTGGTATAATGTGTGACAGATATGGATGGTCCATCTCTACACCAAATACCTTCCTTCACTGCCCCAAAATGCCCACTTTCGCTACTACTCCTACTGATGACGCCACCGATGACGTCACAGATGACGTGAACATCCCTCCAATCGGGATGTACACCCCGACAGCTACAAGACAACACCTCCCACGACACAATCGGACCAAGGATGGTCCCTCTCTACCCCAAACACACCTCCACGCACCCCAAAAATGGCCAGTTTACTTACTACACCCAACTGCGCATGCGCAGACTGACGCGACTTGCATTTAAAAACACGGCATTCTGACTCTACCCCACACAAGCTTCACTTTGACACCTACCCAGGCCTCGGTGAGCTTTTTCCAAAATTTTCACCGTTTCGCTCCGGGACCCTTCCCATCGTGTTCTAAATGACGAGACGAGAAAAACAAGACCCCACAACCCATATCACAATGAACGTGTGTGAATTTCCCAGAATGGACCTATAGCCCCATAGCCAGTATGGAGCTATATGGGCTATATGGTACTTTTCCAAAAATTTCACCGTTTCGCTCCGGGACCCTTCCCATCGTGCTCTAAATGACGAGACGTGAAAAACAAATCCAAGCAACCCATATCACAATGAACGTGTGTGAATTTCGTAGGTTGAACCTATACCCCCATATAGCCAGCCTATAGGCCTATATACAGACCTCGGTGATTTTTCCCAAAAATTTCACCGATTCGCTCCGGGACCCTTCCCATTGTCATTTTCTTGGCGAAACGAGAAAAACGAGACCCCACAAGCCATAGTAAAGCCCACGGAAAAAAAATGACCATCCCCATACCCCATACAGGCATTTTCCCTTATATTGTATAATACAGACCCCTATTGTAGGGGTAAAGTCCGTGTTCCGCTTTTTATAGTTTCGGGAAAAAATCCTAATTTTACATGCACCCACCCCATTGACTTGATAGGCAGGCCCCGATAAGCCCAGGGACCGATATTAGCCCTTTTGGCTAGGGTTGATAGGTGTTTTCCCCTATTTTAGGGGTAAAGTCCGTATTCCGCTTTTCATAGTTTCGGGAAAAAATCCTGATTTTACATGCACCCACCCCATTGACTTGATAGGCAGGTCCCAATAAGCCCGGGGACCGATATTAGCCCTTTTGGCTGGGTTGATAGATGTTTTCCCCTATTTTCGGGGTAAAGTCCGTGTTCCGTTTTTTATAGTTTCGGGAAAAAATCCTAATTTTACATGCACCCACCCATGACTGGATGCCCCTTCACGAATGCTGCACTTTGATACCTCACTCGACCCATTCGGTCCACTAGGGACCCACCCCTGTCACAAAACGTCTATTCCCATACTCTTTTTAGGCATTCCCCATATACATTAACATTGGTAGTCACTTGGTTGACATGGGACTACGTTCTGTCCGCGGAGGAATACAAAGGTTACAGGTTGCCGGAACTACTTTTGACCTCCACGTGACCTTGAGCTGGTGGCGCCCCCTGGCGCCCCAGAGGTGAAAGGCGATGGGGCGTCCCCTATACCTTTAACCTGGAAAAAAGGGCACCAAGAGTTACCTCCCTGGAAAACGCTGCTCGAGGTGCTTACTATATACTACTGACCTACATGTAGCTGTGCAGCATGTGGATGACTGTCGACCAACTCGGTAACCACACACAGTCTTTTGATGTACATGTACATATATCTCCTATAATAAAACTGTCCTGTGCATATATTCAATTTTACACATCTGCTGTTTAAGTATCACGTATTACCATGCATGTGTACGCGATACATGTATTAGTATTTTGTATATATACATGTATGTCTGTATTTTAATATCTATTTATATTTTTTATTGTTTCACTTTTATCTGTGTTGGTCGGTGAAATAGCTTGTACAAGCTAATGTTTTATATCTAACTATTGTACCGACGTTAAATAGCTTCTTGAATCTTGAATCTTGAATCGCAGTTGCACCCCATGGAATCACCAATCCCTACATATACTATATCCCATTGGCAATTGTGTCACCAATCCCTCTGAATACTGTGTTTTCTATATCCCATTTACGGTATAATTGATGAACCAAACCTTATGATTACTACATCTCAGATATATTGGAGTCATCATTCCCTATTAATACTATACCACATATAAAGCCGATCAACCAATCCCTCTGAATGCGATAGCCTAAATGCAATAGATTCACCAGTAGTATACAAAGAGTATTTGAATGTCACTTGACCTCAGAAATTTGCATATTTTGTGGAGGACACGTGGAGGTCACACGCGACAGCCAATCAGAAGCGAGTATTGTGTCACATGGGGTCATGTGTGGTGGTGGATGGGTGGGTGGTGGGTTTAAGATGGCGGCTGTGGTGGTGGATGGGTGGGTGGTGGGTTTAAGATGGCGGCTGTGGTGGTGGATGGGTGGGTGGTGGGTTTAAGATGGCGGCTGTGGTATGTGGTGGTGGATGGGTGGGTGGTGGGTTTAAGATGGCGGCTGTGGTGGTGGATGGGTGGGTGGTGGGTTTAAGATGGCGGCTGTGGTGGTGGATGGGTGGGTGGTGGGTTTAAGATGGCGGCTGTGGTGGTGGATGGGTGGGTGGTGGGTTTAAGATGGCGGCTGTGAAAGATGTATTCATCCGCGGTCATGTCTGGCGGTGATTCGGTCGCGGGAAAAACCTTCCGCGGAGAAAAAGTAGTCCCTAGATAAAATGGTCCGATGGGGTCGAGTGAGGTATCAAAGTGAAGCTTAGGGGAGGGGGCATCGGTTGGGCTGGGGATGGGGTTGAACTATACCGTTTAAGTGTATTGAGCTGCTCTATCTAATTTTTATCTATTTTTACATCTTTTCCAGCTGTCAACTGTTATGGTTAGGCCACAATGTTGCCATTTCCCCCCCCTACATTTAGCGTTCATAAAACATTCAAGCTAGTCTGGTGATAATAAAATTTAAAGATCACATGTCCAACACATACTCACATAATGAAAGCAAGAATCGAACTTGCGACCCCTCGAGATGAAGGATACCCGTCCAGGTTTCATTTTTTTGAGGTGTACTGAAATGCTCTCTCTAATTTATGGCACGGTATCTATTTTTACATCTAGGTTGAAGATTTATATCGACACTGCTACACACTTTTCGAGATGTGTTTTCATTTTCGATGAAAGCACAAAACAGTCTAAAATGAGTCTAAAAAAATTCACCTACGCTAATATTTTCTAGTGTTTTGTAGAATATAGATTCGCGTTCATTTCTATTTCGTCAAGAAAAAATGTTTTGTAGAATATAGATTCGCGTTCATTTCTATTTCGTCAAGAAAAAACTTTCATCTCGAAAATTGGCAGATTGAAATGTTCTCTCTCATTTTATGCCACGGTATCTATTTTTACAGCTGTCAACTGTTATGGTTTGGTCACAATGTTGCCATTTTCTCCCTATATTTAGCGTCCACAAAAAGAAGAGTATATTACAGCAATTATGTTCAAGAAAACACCCCGCTAGAAAATTGTCTTCAAATTGTCTGTTGTTGTGGGAGTATAAAAAAATCCTGGTCAACAGGGGCGCGTATATTTCGTGCGACGCTATGTTGCCAATGCATTGAAATTTGAATAGGTTGTCTGCATGGGTTTCAACGAAAGTATAGTACTAAAGTCTAGCTTACCTGATAAAAGAGTTTAGTCCAGATGTATACCTATATTCCATACTCCCGGGTGTTTGATGCATATCTGGGGGCTGTTTTTTTCCTAGGTGGGTATAACACACCATGAAGCCTTCATCACGATGCATTCGTATCCTAAAAAAATATGGGTATCACCACGAATCTCATTCCATATATATTTTTTCGAAATTCACAGATATTTCCATCGGCAAATCCGGTGTTCAGTATACCACATGGATGAAATGAACGCACTAAACTATGAAGCTAATGATTTTGGTCAGCGGCACACACATGCTCCCTGGTTTGGTGTCGACATCCCAGCGGTTTTCTGTTTCTTGGCTTGTCACGGATTTTTTCGAAATTCACAGATATTTCCATCGGTATAAATCCGGTCTTCAGTTTACCACATGAATGAAATGAAAACACTAAACTATCAAGCTAATGATTTCGGTCAACGGCACACACACACACATGTTTCCTGGCTCTTCCTGGTGTCATGGTGTCGACACCCCAGCTGTTTTCTGTTTCTGGGGTGTGACGGTAGATGAATTTCTCCCTCCCATACACCCACGTGGGGTGGGTGTGGCAAAACAGAGGGTGTTCAGCCAATGAACTATAAGAAAAACATATGTGTGTGCATATTAATAAACCACGTTGGCTGTATAGGTCGTAGAAAATGAGCGCCTAAATAATGAACACATTTCATTACACTGTTGCGAATTGTTGCGAGTGCACGTGTGACTCAGTGCGTTTTCATCACATCCAGCTTTCACAGAATAGAATATCGGCTTATAAATTTGGGGTGGTGTGGATAATTCGACAGTCTTCAAGGGATGAAAATATAATTGTTCAGGCTTACATTGCTAATTCGGTTGCTGCCTTTGAGGTAATATTTTTCCTTAGATCGGCAGTTGTTTCCGCCCATGCGATGAGAAAATAGGCCTGATTTCGCACGTAGTTTTCGTGCACACGTCTCGCACAAGTTCTCGCAATAAGGCCTGTACGAAAATTTGAGAGCGGCCAACATGAGTTTGTGTGTGATAGAAGGATAGCTTACGTTTATTTCGCCTACATCCATTGAAATTCACACCGACATTATCCGTTTTGGCCAAGACACGGCCTCGGTGGAAACTGCGTTGTTGATATTTCGGTCATGACGTCATAATTTGTTCAAATTTACCGGGAACCCCCTTATATGGTTTTAGCAACAGTTACGTAGCGTAGGGTGGCATATATTATCTTTGGGTTGGCCTGGTTATTTTTTTAGCATGTTTTTTATCGTGGTAGTACGACGTTAATTCAAATGAACAAATGAATTATTCCAACCATACAACTCTGGTTGAAGTTAACATCTTTATAAAGCAACAACATGGTCGTGGCTCAATGGAAACGCATTGAGCTGTTGATCGAGAACACCTGGGTTCGAGTCCCACCTGCGCAGACTTTTTTCTCCCCTTATTATTTTTTATGTTATTATCTTGCAGGAAACAATTTGCGTCCAGTGTTGAAGCTGTCCTGGAACGCCGCTATGAGATTCTTTTGCATACCAGCTGATTGAAACAAACTACAATTTCTCAAATAATTTTCCCTATGTTTACGTCGTTTGTACGCTATCATTTGTCAAATCATTTGAATACCTGCATTTGACAATAAAACGGAGAAAAAATAAATAAATAAATAAATAAAAAATAATCAATAAATAATAATAATAAAAAAAATAAAAAAATAAAAAATCGGCGAGTAGTAGACGAAGGGAAAATTGGGAAGTACTGACCATGCCCCAGAATACTTCATATGCATATCACGGCCTTAAGGCCTATGTAAGATGTAATCTACTTCACAGTTTAGTAGCATAAAAAGCGCAAGTCCTATTGACCTTGCCCCTCCAAAGAAATAAAATCGGCTCTATTTTACAGGAGTATATACGCAGGTCACGTGGGTTGTGACGTCTCTTCCGGGTTTTCACTAAAAACTACCTCCAAACATAGAAGAGTTCCAATTTTTCCCCTTAGACGTCCGTATGTTCATCCTCCAAACCCACAAGAGTTCCAATGTTCAACCGCCGGGGTGTTTTCCACTGGCCTGGCCCGCTCCAGTACGCAGCGCGCGCGCGCGCGCGTCATCACGCGTCATCCCCGGCAGTGCCCGCGCGGACGCGGGTCAAAAGGTCAAAGGGTCAGCTCCAGGTCAAACGGTCCAATGTCCAATGAGACAATGTTGCGGCATCGCTATAGTCAGAGCTTGAGCACAAAAAAGGAGATTGTAAATGAACCTGGGAAAGATGGGCAGGTCCATTTGGACCAATCAGCGGTGGAGAAACAAGAGCCAATCAGCGGTCGAGAAAAAGAACCAATCAGCGGTCGAACAATCAGCCAATCGAATTGGGGTACTCACGGTGTGCTTTCGCTGACGTCCGCGCCTGCATCTGGGTTCTTGTACACCCGGGTAATGTTTTTCTGGACATGGATGGGTTACCTTTGGCTCCATTCTAGGTCACTGATTGGCTAATACGGTGTTCAAAGCCACTTTCATGCATTATGCTCATAGAACTTATAGTCATAATCTATACGTGTTGGACGAGTCTCTTCACTCACCGTATACACGTACCTCAATGAAATGCCCGCTCCAAACCTAGACCAAAAACACGTACTTGGTCTGTAGGCTGATTTCATTGGCTTTCTATTTTTACTATAGTGCTCTTGCATTCTAACCTTGATGGGTTACCTAGAACTTATAGTCATCAACATAATCTATACGTGTTGGACGAGTCTTTTCACTCACCGTATACACGTACCTCAATGAAATGCCCGCTCCAAACCTAGACCAAAAACACGTACTTGGTCTGTAGGCTGATTTCATTGGCTCTCTATTTTTACTATAGTGCTCTTGCATTCTAAACTTGATGGGTTACATTTTGGCCCCATCCTACACCACTGATTTCAGTTTGACTGAATCTCCACATTGGGCATTGATGCATTAGGAATAAAACACACAAGACAGGGTTTTTTGGTGAGATCTCATTTTTTTTTTATTCAGTGAACAACAACAACGTGAGAACAACCACGTGAAAACTCAAGCCCAGAACAAGGGGCTTGTAATTAACTGAAGCCCAGAACAAGGGGCTTGTAATTAACTGAAGCCCAGAACAAGGGGCTTGTAATTAATTGAAGCCCAGAACAAGGGGCTTGTAAACTTAAGCCCAGAACAAGGGGCTTGTCATTAACTTAAGCCCAGAACGGGGCTTGTACATTGAAATGATGGGCGGCCCAGTCATAGACGAGTACATCGCGGTCCTCGGCCTGGGGGTACTCGTCAAACATCTGTACGATGGTAGATAAGGGTCTTCCCCGGCATCGATGGTACAGGTAAAACAAGCAATATTGTCCGCACACGCCACTGGTCAGGCTTTGCAACGTTTGACTGTTCCAACACCACGTCTCTGTGCCTTGATCCATGAAGTCTGTTAAATCGGGATGGAGGGGTGGCAGGCCGTACGGGTCAAAGTATTCGCCCTGCTCTTCTGTCAAGTACACGGCCACCCAGTGTTCACCAGGTCGATCCATCGGGTCCGTGTTGAGAACGTAAGCAGCAGGATACATACGGTCTAATGGAAACACATCTCGGGCGAACACCCCTTGAAAGACCCTACGTGTTTCTGGGTCATTCTCCAGCACGGTGGTTATCTGGTCTGTATCCATTTTAGGTGGAGAAGTCACACAGGACGTTGCGCGCCTTGTCCACTGGAATGATGTTGTCAAACTCGGCGTAGCAGATCACATTGACGGTTGTCGCCAGGGCTCGTGCAAAGTAGATTTCCAACCGTAAGTTGCCTTGCTTGGCCAGGGCCAGCTGATGGTCGTTCTCTAAGGTGGGGGTCAGATCGAAACAGAACAACGTGTATCCGTTCGCGTAGTTCTCCCGACTGATCATATTCCCTTCGTCCTGGTTGATTTGACCGGTGGCTGTAAACAGGCTCTGATAGGCTCGAATGAAATTCCTCCGCCCAAAGTTCGGTGTTAAGGCCGTGGCTGGCACCTGTTGTCCATCCACATGCAGGGCCACAAAATTGATGCCGAAATGTTGAAAGTCAAACGGATTCTCTGGGTAGGCTCCGCTGAAACTGGTATTTTCCACACAGGCCAGGATCAATCGCTTGGGTAGTTCCCCCAGGAACAGGTTTTCTTTGTTGGCGCCCATATTTCCAGCAGGCACAGAGAACACTTTGGTTTGTACACGTCGGATAGGGTACTGGGCTGGTTTTGTTTCCAAGGCTTTCGTGTGTCCCAATTGAACGGCTGGATTCGGTTTCACTTTTCGGACATACAGGACTGCGTCTTGGATGACAATCTTATAGTCCGCTGCATGCCACTCTACGTTAGTGGCCATCAAGGCGTATCAGTCGGATTTTGATGGGGATCTTGTTCAAGAGGTACCGGTCTTGCATGAACATGTCTGCATGCAGTCGACCCATCATATCCACCGAGGCACTGTTCGCAGTGAAAGCCTTCCGTTTGTTATATCCCCCATTGTCCGCCGTGTCCATGTGCTCGGGCGTATCCTTGTAGAATAAAGCGGTTGTCAGCTGAGATTTTTTAGCCTCTCGGCCATACGACAACAGTGTCTCGATGTAGGCTCGATAGGGGTACGTGTTGGTGGAGTCACTGATGAGTTTGTCGCTGAGGAAAATATCCACCTGCTGAAACATCGAGTGCAGCCAGAGATTCGTCGGGCCCACCGTTGCTTGGTCAGCGATTCTGGTGCCAGCTCCATTGACCACCTTGGCTTTCACATACAAGTAGGTATGGGCTAAATCCACATAGGCCGTATCCGCATTACTGATGGTGAACTCGATGGGCCCGGTTTCGTTGATGCTGGAGAGCGGGAGATGCTCCACCCATAATCCTTGTTCGACACTGGTCTGTGTGGGCGGCACGGTCCACAAGTCAAATTCACTGTTGGTGGAGGGGCAGGACTCGGCGTGGATTAAGGACATGTTTTAAGAAAAGATATCCTTTGTCTTCTTCGATGTGCGTCGTCGCTGGGTCGGTCGTCGACTGGTGCGTGGTCTCGGTGGGGCAGCTCTTTTATTCCCTACGGTGCGTTGTGCTTTGGCCACCAAGACGCCTCCCGCTTCTTTGGCCCGCCGTTTCAAGGATTCTTTGGGTGCCGTACCCCCCAAGACATCACCGGCCACTTGCAGTCCACTGCGTACCGCTTGTTTGCCCATTGCTTTCACCCCACGCGTCACCAAGGGCAGGAACGTTTTCACAATGCTGCCGAGTATGTTCCCCAGTCCATGTCCTCGTTGCATGCGTGCACCGCTAAAGACCGGAAAGCCACCCCCGGCCTGTTGGGCATAATAGTCATCCACTCGTAAGGTACTTTCATTATGCAAAGTGGGGAGCACGTGCTTGTCGAAAATGAAGTGTCAGCACCACTTTTCCTCGTTCGAATGCCACCGGTCGTCCCGTGTCATATCCACCGTGATCGTGTTGATGTCAGTTTGTCGTACGGGCAAGTAGAGCATGTGGGTGAAACTGTGGGTGACTTGACCTCCATACGTCTTTTTAATGGGGACCACCCGTAACAGAGGTGTGTTGATATCGCCCACGATGTGGTTGTCCACCACGTCCGAGTAGACGTAGAGTCCGTACATACCCGACTTCATATCCATCGGCATCTCGCCATGGTGTTCGGTGGGACCAGCGAACGTCTTTAGATCGAAACCCAACATTTGCTGTAGGATAGCACTCAGTACGACACTCGCCTTGCCGGAGACGATAAGCTGTGCCTTGTCGTTGTGTGCGTTGTAATCGAAGTCCACGTGATTCTTGAAGGGATAGGCTTTGATGGGTCTTGAAGTATTCGTCACCCCCGTAGCGCCTTATAATGCATCAGTCTTGACAGCCCACCCATGAACTCTTTGGGGGTATCGTATTGGCCTTCGGGCAGGGTGAGTCGGGTGTTTTTGCCTTCGTAGGTCACCTCGTACCACACTTCATTGGCTCGCACGTTGTACCACGAGTAAGGGTATTGGATATCCACGAGGCCACATTCCCAGCGTCCAGGCAAATGTAACGGTTGTGGTAACTGGGTGACGTACTTGGCCACGGTGTTGTCACGAAACACATCCAGCGAACTGTTACTGGGTAGGGTCAGGTAAAACATGGCGACTGAGCTGTCCTGCTGCTGCTGTTGGTTTTAATAGGTGTTCCAGGCCTTGGGCGGTTGTGTCCGGCGTCGTGTTCGTCGCGTTGACTTGCTACGTGTCACGGCTCTGGAGATGTGGGGTGTCCTGATCGAGGGTGGGTTTTTAAAGGTTTGAAAAGAAGGTGCCCGTTGTGGTGGTGGTGGAGTTTTGGGGGGTGACTCCGGTTCCCAGTCGGCTTCCCAAGAAGGTTGTGGTGAGAGTCGTGGTGCACGAGTCGGTGATTGCATAAAGGCCCAGCGCTGGGGGTTCCCCACCAATTCCTGTGGTACATGCATGTCTTTCAAGCCTTGAGGGAAGACCTCCCATCCTCGAGGATCCGTGTGCGATCTGCGTTGACGCATCAGATCATTCACTAAATCCGTCATGTGGGTGCCGGGGACCACCTGATTCTGTACCAGGAGTTCGCCTTTATCATTCCAAGTCATGTTAGGATTCTGTTTCATCCGTTGTAATACCAGGCCAGCTTGTTTCTTGAACGATGCAGGTACACTCTTCAGCACTTCGTCTTCCACCCACTGTGGGGCTGTGGGGGCTACCTCACCCGGCTGTTGGAACGGTGCTGAGGTCGGCGGTCTGTCACGTGGTGGTGGTGGTGGTGGTGGTGGTGGTGGTGGTCCTGTTGCTGGGGTAGACAGGGTTTTGTATTGGTCCATGAACGTCATGTACCGTTGAAGCGTCTCATTGTACCGTTGTACTTTCTCACTGTCGCTTAACCCCGGTCTCTGTAAGATCTGTTGCATCTCTCCATCGAGGGTGTTTATGGTCTTCACCGTAGTGGGACAGGGTAGGGTGATTGGAGGTTTTGCAGGAACCGTGGTTCGACGAGGACCATTTTTTCGTGTGGTTCATTGTCGGCCGAAGAGTCCACCCAATACTGGATCCAACACGGAAGCGGCCAACGGTGCTAAGATGGCCCCGAGAAAGCCGCCTTTCTGTAACACCTTTTTCTTTTGTGTTTGAGGGACCCGCTTGTGGACTAGGGTTCGGAGACCTGTCTTATGCTTGGCCAACTTGGTCTTCTGAGCCGGAGTCAGTGGTACGTTGCCTTTTAACAGGTTGTACCCGATCTCGCACAGACAGCGTACAAGGTCAGGGTCCGCACCGCGTACAATGGTTCGGACTAACTCGGGTGGGGCCGTCTTCAATACACGGAGCGTGGGAGCGTGCTTCCGTACTCGCGCAGACATCCTGTACAACTAATGCTAGAGCCCACAACGCTGCTCTTTTTATCTACTTCAGAGAACGAGACAAATTCAACCCTGCTGTGGTATTCATTCTTTTTATTATTCCCCATCATCAAACACACAGACCCCAGCTGGGGGCGCCACTGTGGATGTGTTTACATTATTTTTGCATGTACACGTGGTGGGTCTCTCCGGGAAAGATGCCGGTCCGTAGTCGAAGGTGGTCGGGGGTGGCTTGCTTGAGGTCGAAGAGCATATACCCGTGCTGAGGGGTTGTGGCATCTTTGAAGGCTTCCAACGCAAACGGTGTGCGGCCGGGATACATCTGTCTCGCCAGGTGCAGCAGTTGAGTGGTATCTCTCGGGTTTTTGAAGACCACCAGGTGGTGGGCATTTAAGCTGATATTCCGATGTTCTTTGTTTTTACTGAACAGATCCTGCACAATGTAGATGATGCTGAGCCGTCGATGATGGCTGCCTTTGGTAAAGAGTTGGGTGACCCGTGCATCCGTCTCCGCCATGAGATCATCCAGAACCACCAAGGTGTCGGGTTCCAAATCGGCCAGGTTGGGTAGGCCTTCCACGAACGTGATGTGGGGCATTGCTGCATACGCTTCCTGCCATTCTCCGTAACACCACACGACTCTGGCAATGGGTGGAGTGATCATGCTGTCGGCGTGTTGAAGGAGCTTCCTGACGAAGTGCGTTTTGCCGGAGCCCGTCGGTCCTGCGATGACGCAAGTGAAGGGATGCTGCCACCCAGGGTCCATGGTTCGAGGTGTATCCGTTGTCGTGGTAACCCGCTCTTGTAAATTTCGTACGAGTGAACTGGAGTGGTGGTGGGTACAACGTCGGTCGTCGTTGTCTGTTCACTGTCAGGGATGGTGCTGGGGGTGGGTACAACGTGGGTGGTCGGTTCACTGTGAGGGATGAAATCCGGTGGGTGTTCAGACGTAGTGGGCGTACTTGGTGTAGGTGTAGAGCTCGACGTGGCTTGTACGCGGGGTGTGGTGGTGGTGACTGGGCTCGATACGACTGGTGCTCTCTGTAGACCGGTTTCGCTGGTGCCTGGTGTTCTCAGTTGGTTAAGTAACGTGCTGACATAGGCTACGTCGTAAAACACACCTCCGTACAACACACTCAGCAGGGTTAGCAATAGCACCCCAAAGACCACTTGCGCTTTGCGCGTTTTGCGAGACGCTGTCTTCAGAGGCAGCTGCTGTTGGTCCATAGCACTGTGGTCGGACGTGGAATGAAGGAGGACGGCAGTGGTGTCTGGCTTTATAGTCGTTTCACCTGGTTGGCCGCGACCCAGGAATTGAAGGAACTGGGCCAACCTTGCCATTTCACGAAATGAAACAGTTTGCCACGTCGACGTTCCGTTTTCAAAATCTGCTCCACCGTGTAGTAGTCTTGCTGTGTTTTTACAACAGGCTGTAATTCCGTCTCGTAAAACGTCCCCAGCAACGTTTCCCCTTGGAGATCTTCCAGTTCATAGACTCGCCGCTGTCGGGGTAGGCGCCGTTTAATCAGGAAGTGCTCATCGCTCCAGTTGGGCAAGTAACTTTTCTCGAACTTGCCCTTGACTTTACTGATCCGTACAGGGTCCCCGACCTTGTACACCGCCTTCGTCGTTCGCTGCGATGGCCTGGGGTACAAGACACGCCGGACTTGGGCTTCATTGCGTTGGGTCACGGTAATGGGGGCTCTCTCTATACTTCGATGATAGGCTCGATTGTAACCCCTCACCAGTTTCGGGAGAACATCGATGTACCGCCTTGTATTCTTATAGGTGAAATATTTATACATGCGGCCTTTGAATGTCCTGTTGAACCTCTCCACCACGGAAGCCTTGGTCTCGTTGTACGTATGGAAGAAAAACACCTTCTGTTTCTTGAGAAAGGCTTGGAACGGTCTGTTGAGGAATTCCGTGCCTTCGTCGGTTTGCAAATACAAAGGTTTGCGCCCGGTCTTGAAGATGTCTTTGAACGCCGCTATGAGATTTGCCCCCGTTTTCGTCCGGATGGGTACCACCCACGCATACTTGGATAGGATATCGATGCACGTCAAGATATACCGATTCTCATCGTTGTGTTTGGCAAAGGCGCTCATATCACCAAATCCGCTTGCCACTGGGCATCTATTCCTCCCACGATGACCCGGTTCCGTAGAAAATGGCGACGGACAGATCGATGTAAGGTATAGGTGTCTTGTCTTCTTAACCAATCTCGGACTTGGGCACGTTGTATCCCCTGGGGTTTGGCCGCTCGATAGAGAGCCGACAATGCACTATAGGCCGCCGGACTGTCGGGACTGTAGTATAAGTTATCCAGCACCTTCTCCCAGCGCTTCATGGTGACACAATGATGATGCACCCTGGCTCTATCGTTTATTTATAACGGGTATATCTTGGGCCGGAGTTTCTTTCTGATTTTCTTCGTGGACTTCCACAGTGGCCATGGTAAATGACCAGTCCAACTCGTCTGATGACCGCTTGATAAGCACTTCATCCACATCTACCACGGCATCTTCCAATGCAGACCATAGATCAGGGTGAAGGGTAAAATGCACTGTACCTCCATCTAGCCGAGCCAATTGAGCAAAGAAAGGGCCGCGTCGGATGTACACATCGTGACACAAGTGGATGAGGTCGCCGTCCAGTTCACCAGACAACACCCGTTTGAATTTGGTCCAGCCCTCCCGGGACAGACGAATGTGAGCCGGGCACGGTTGTGTAGGGTCCGCATCACAGATGTCTCCCACCTCCTCCATGATATCGACCTTATCCGCATACACGTGCAGGAAAACCTCGGGGGTCAAGCTGAAATACGCCAGTACTATATGCTCCGTCATGGTCAGTACGTGAATGGTACCACATTTCACTGTCTCTCGTATTTATAGGGAGAACCCCGTGAGATCAAAAGGATCAGGTGGTCATATCACTGGGCTGACTGAGTCTAGCCGGGTAATCAATGGCATCGTCGTCGGGTTCATGTAGTTGTTCATGGGGTTCAGCCAGCGCGTCCTCAATAGCACGAGCCCACCCCAACTGGTGTGATGATCGCTCGTCCGGTGTAAACAGCTGGTCCACAATAGGCACCACTTTCTCCAAGGCTGACCACAGATCGGGGTCTAGGGTGAAGCCTCGCGTAGCATCTTGGTAGCGGCCCAGGCGTAGGAAGAAGGTTGCACGGTATACGTAGATGGCATTGTCTATGTGGATGAGGTTTCCGTCGAGCTCGCCGCTCAACACCCGTTTAAATTTGGTCCAGCCGTCACGAGGTAGCGTCACCGTATTCGATAAGGTCTCAGCGGGCGCCCAGCAAATATCTCCACGGTCTTCCACCAGGGTGACTTTATCTTCATAGACGTGTAACCCCACCCGGGGTGTAAGGGGCAGAATGGCTCGTAGGACGGGTGACATGCTTGGTCCAAATGTCGAACGGTGAATGACACACACTCTGTCTGACCCTCGTATTTATAGTGTCAATACCACAGCGCCAGGGTCAATAGGGCACAGACTAGTATGAGGCCAACCAGCCGGCGCTGGTTCCGGCGTGAGCGCTCCTGGTCCATAGCGCGAGCATCAAGGATGGCTGTCATAGTCCAGTAGTGGTGAGTGATGGCACGCCTCTCCATCGAGTGCACTCTGTGGAGGACCGCTTCTGTGAACTCGTTCAGGATCTGGCGTCGTCCCTCGTTGTCATCGCCATCTGCAAACATGGACCGGACCACTGCTCGGTAACCCGTGAATGAATTCACCGCGGTGGCATGCTGTAAAATGCGAGTCGCATGGGGCTGGATCTCCGCCATGGCTCTGTAGAAATGAAGGTGTGGGATCCAGAGGGACGTGTTTTATAGACCAGATGTAGCTCTACGGGTGTAGTCCGTGATACGTACTATTCTGATGGGTTAGTCCAAAAAAGGGAGCAACAACAACAACAACAACAACACAGATTACAGATCAATCCTTTTATTATGCGTGAACAACATAGAAATGCATGTACTGACCTGTCTGTGGGAGGTTTCCCACAATGGCGTTCACCTTCGCGTCTTTTCGTGTACGTCCGTGTCTTTTCGTTAAAGTCCGTGTATTTTCGGTAAAGTCCGTGTCTTTTCGGTAAAGTCCGTGTCTTTTCGGATCGGTGACGTCCGTGTCTATCGTCCGGGCACTTCGCGTCTGCGCCTGCATTGGGTATGTATAAGGGTCTTCATACGCGCGCGCAATGCGGCTCAGTGGTACACCAGTACACCAGTCTCGATCCTCGACTTGGGGTAGAGTGTGCTAAAAATAGATTACCAGCTAGCGTGCTATAAAAGGGAAGCGGCCTTGCCATTTCATCAGACACTCTATCAACCACCAAGATGTTCACTTGCACAACTTGCCAGAAGCAGTTTACTCGTCTAGATAATTTACGACGCCACGAGGCCTCCACCCACAACGATGGACTGTATACTTGTATAACCTGCGCACGGTCATTTAATCGGGAGATGCTTTACTGCGCCACGAACGTTCAATTCATGGGCCATCCAAGCGTCCATGCGAGGATTGTGATCAACTCTTCAAACGACGCAGTCAGTTGCTGCGACACCAACGGTTGATTCATGCCCATGAGCATGAACGACAACTTCCTACTGAAGAGGAGCCACGGAAGGTGAGATCCAGTGAAGATAAGCCCGGGGAGACGAACGCCACTGGTGATGCGATGAAGGAGAGCCCGCCTATACCCACAGTTGAGAAGAGCCTGAATATCCAGCCGGACCCCAGCGTTACGGTTTCGAGTCCTGACAACATCGAACATTTTCTGGTGGAGCCCATAAATGTTCCTAGCGATCTCTTACAGGACAACCATCCAATCAGTGACATCGATCGGCGCCATTGGTCCATGACACGGTACTGTTTCCACCCTCAAGATATCTACAATTTCCCACTGACCAACCGCACCTGTCTACGCAGCTACGTGGAAGCCATCTTCAATGATCAAACTACGGCCTTTACATTGAATGTCGCTTTCGGGTACATCTTACGTCACAAAAAGACGGACCAGTTACAGTATTATTATCCCAGTGCCAACAACCATGTGTTTGACCAGCCGGTCACCATCATTAACCGGGGGTCACTAGAGACGAAGCTGGAGATACTGGACACCGTGGATGCCTTGAGATGGGCGCATCGTCAACGCCCCAACATTCAATGGGTGGTAGAGAGGGTAACCAATGTCACGTTTTTCCTGACCAAGCTGACCGATCACCCCCATCGGTTGAATGCGTCACCCGTGCACTGATGAATATCATGCCGTACACACACTCTATGTCTACATGCTGCTCGCTGACTTGAGCTCAGTAAACACTTGACCTAATGTGGCAATGTGTTAAATAATAAAACATGGTGTTTGATATTTCAATTTGTTTTGCTGTGAACATACTAAACATACCCAGGGCGGCTCCCCCCAGCCTGGGTATGATGTAACATTGGGGTAATAAACTATATAAACATTACTAAACTTGTTGTTTTTTTCACGACAACCGCTATCCGATTGTATAATACTCCGCGCGCGTCACACACTTGCGATATGCGTCCGCGCGCGCACTGCCGGGGATGACGCGCACTGCCGGAGAACTCGCGCGCGCGCGCGCTGCGGGGCGCCGGGGCGGGGCCGGGGCGGGACCGGGGCCGGGAAAGTTGGAGGGCGGGACCCATACAGGGTGCAGTTTTCGACACTGGGTGACCACATCCCGACAAAAATGGCCAGTTTTCGACACCGGATGTGCCGCCATCTTGAACACACGTGCCGCCATCTTGGATATGTCCCATAATCCACCGGGTCAAAATACTCGCTTCTGATTGGACGAGAGCTCCGTGGCGGATTTGAAATACTCGCTTGTGATTGGACGAGATCTCCGCATTGCATCTGCGCATGCGCAGAATGGCTACCGCACACCCAACCCATCAGATGCCCCTTCACCACTTTGATACCTCACTCGACCCCACTGGACCAGCAGTAACTCCCCTACATCCCAAAACGGCTATTTTCATACCCTTGGGCCATCGCGCATGCGCAGAAGGCCGATAGTTCAACCCCACACCCAGCCATCAAATACCCCTTCACCTAGGCTTCACTTTGATACCTCACTCAACTCCATTGGACCATGAGGGACTCCCCTAGCTCCCAAAACGGCTATTTTCATACCCTTCGGCCACCGCGCATGCGCAGAAGGCCGATATGTCAACCCCACACCCAGCCCATTAGATGCCCCTTCACATAAGCTTCACTTGGATACCTCACTCGACCCCATCGGACCATTTTATCTAGGGACTACTTTTTCTCCGCGGAAGGTTTTCCCGCGACCGAATCACCGCCAGACATGACCGCGGATGAATACATCTTTCACAGCCGCCATCTTAAACCCACCACCCACCCATCCACCACCACAGCCGCCATCTTAAACCCACCACCCACCCATCCACCACCACAGCCGCCATCTTAAACCCACCACCCACCCATCCACCACCACAGCCGCCATCTTAAACCCACCACCCACCCATCCACCACCACATACCACAGCCGCCATCTTAAACCCACCACCCACCCATCCACCACCACAGCCGCCATCTTAAACCCACCACCCACCCATCCACCACCACCACAGCCGCCATCTTAAACCCACCACCCACCCATCCACCACCACAGCCGCCATCTTAAACCCACCACCCACCCATCCACCACCACAGCCGCCATCTTAAACCCACCACCCACCCATCCACCACCACACATGACCCCATGTGACACAATACTCGCTTCTGATTGGCTGTCGCGTGTGACCTCCACGTGTCCTCCACAAAATATGCAAATTTCTGAGGTCAAGTGACATTCAAATACTCTTTGTATACTACTTTCACCGATCCCAATGAATATTATATTCCACATAAAATAGAGCAACCAATTCATATGTATTCTATATTCCAGATACATTTGATTCGCTAATCCCTCTCAATACTATATCTCAGATGCATTAGCTTTACCAAACACTCTGGATATTATACCACAGATATATTGGAGTTTCCGATCCCTATGAATACTATATTCCAGATATACGGGAGCCAGCAATTTCTCTGAATATTTTATTCCAGATACAACAGATTCAACAATCTCTATGTATAATGTATCCCAGATGCTGTGGAGTCACAAATACCTATGTATACTATATCCTTGTTACAATATAGTCAATGCTCCTTTCATAGATCTCTCAGGTAGCAAAACTCCAAGCGTCACATATTGTGAGTGAGTGAGTAGTAGGGTTTACCGTCGTTTTTAACCTTGGTTCAGTCATATCACGACGGTACCTACATGTGCCAGAACACGAGAGTGCCCACAGTTCCTATTACCCTGGACACTGATCAGCTCAGCCAGTACAGCACCCGGTCACCAATCCAAATATTGACCAGGCTTAACGTTGCTTAACTTCGGTGATCTGACAAGTGGCGTGTGTGTGCATTTTTTCCCCGAAGGCAGGCAAACATATCAATTTTGACACCTTTATTCAGAGTAATTCAAGTCAACATGGTTTGGCGTGTTAAACACAGGACACAAACACCGTGCGAAATGTTAAACAAAGTATTTACTTGATAGATAGGCTTATTTATTTACACATCAACAGTGATATATACACTACACGAATATAGAATGTAGACCAAAAATATATATTGCTAACCGGTTTCGGTGTTAAACATCCTTCATATCAGAAATAGGCATACTGGTCAAACCGAATAATTACATACAATATATAAATAGATCATATAAATAGCATAATTGTTATGATTAATATATGTTATCAAAAAGGCTCGGCAAAGATGTCACTGAACTATACATTTGGTATTAGGAGGTTGCAGAATGCATCCTTTAACATGTAGGCCTATATTCTGAAACTATGCATAATATAAACATAAACATAATATAGTCCTAAAATGCCACAGACTCTCGATGTGGTACATGTGAATTCAAATATTATCTTTACATTAAAGAAAACATGAGTTGTGAGTCTAGAAATGTGATATATGTTATTAAATTAATTGGATACGATGCAAATTATATAGCACAAACAATATATCTTTGAGCTCACGTCCGAATGCATAACTCATTGCCTCTCTCAGAAACACATTTGTATACAGGCTATGAACAATTTCAAAATTGTCCCTTTCTACAAGAGTACTACATTAGTACGACAGTGGTTGGACATTCGCGAAATTGAGTTTATCTTCCGCTATCTTCTTTCTTTAGACAGATAATTTATACATGTATATTGTTTAAGACACATATGTTGGTTCATTGTAATTTCTGTACGCATATATCTAATGCACAAGTGGTTGAAAATAATATACAGCTAAAAATATGCCGCATAGCTATGGTAATGTATATATTCGTTGAAGGCGCATTTCTTAACGATTCCAAATATATAAACTTGCTCACTGTACACCTGTCAGTTGGGAAAATATTCGGATTTAAAAAGAAACAATTTAAAATTTAATTTTAATTTTTTAAATGTTATTTGCAAAATAGTGCATATATGTTAATGAGCCAGTCCTCCGATGACGTCATCAGATATAATAAATCTTTTAAATACCTTGGGATACCAAGGGAATTGTACTTTGGACATCAAGGATATCTTTGCCTGCTGTATAAAGACTAATCTATGTCCAATATCTTCAGATCAAGTTTGAAAACAAGTTACCGTATTTATAACCTTTGGCAGTCTATACCGCCAGTACTCATATTCGGACCATTTGAACATTCGCGAATGTTTATTATACTGGTATGTTCAGAGGCTGGAGTCACTTTTGAAGCTGCCATAGCATGCACTTTTGTTAGCTTTTTGGGATATATGCACCAACTGAATATATTAGCATGCAATGAAAAAAATTTTTGAGATTCTATAATAATTCCGACAGTGTATAAACATGAACAAAGCTAATCATTAATATAAAGCATAACATTAACAAAAGTCATATAAATGAAGCAATAACCGCCTATTATTTTCTTCGGGTTACAGTAAATATCCCAACACAATACTGTACCTTATTGCCCAAATACTGATATACAAACATATGGCAAAATAAGCATGAAAAAGTAGACCAATAACATTAGTCACAAAGTAGAATGTATACAAATTTTCATGGATTTCTCAGTGAAGGAATTTCTATTTACACACCTAGTACAACTGCTTACGTATTGGGACCTTCACTGTGCTCCGAGTTGAGCCATTTCTATATTTTGAAAAATTACTAGGGAGAAATCAGTTTCTCTCGTAACAAATATATGACACCTCAAACCACACTTATATTTTCACACATTATAATAGGAAGATTGGCATTTTTTATTATACGTTTAAATACGAAAACCTCCCATTGTGGGTGAAGGTAAAAAAGCCTATTAATTATATTTTTCGTGGAGTTTACGTGCCCGTACTGAAATATCATCCTCGAAAAAAAAATGTTGTGGCCATTTGCATATAAATAGGTTAATGTGCTCCCTGAGTGAGTGAGTAGTATTTAACGTCGTTTTCAACAATGTTTCAGTCAAATCACGACAGATGTGCTCCAGATGTGCTCCATTTTTGGAGTATTTGTTCTTGTAACAAAATATGACACCACAAACCCAACTTATATCTTCACACAATATATTAAGAAGATTGGCAGCTTTAAAGAACCAAGTATGGTTTTGGTTTGGGGTGTCATATTTGGTTACAAGAACAAATACCCCTATAAATAGCACCAAAATAGGCCAGGTAGCACATTAACCTAAGTATATAAAAAAGGCCATAGAATTTATTCGAGGATGATATTTCAGTATGTAAATTTCACGAAAAATATAATTTTGCGGGTTTTGGATTGAAAACAAGATCGGCTTTGATATCTTTACCCACAAATATTGTTTTCGTATCCAAACGTCACGTATCCTCTAGGCCCTAGTTTCGTTCTGGAATTAGATATTCAAATTATCGAAACCTGAATTTGTAAACAGAGACTTAATACAATACGAATTTATAAACATAGACTGACTACAGCACGATCATTTTGATATGAGGTATAGTCCTGACATACTTTTGTCAGTGGCTTATAGAAAAGAATACACCATTAATCCATAACACATATTACAGCATCTTAAACAATGATTAGATTTTAGGCGTGGTTGGGTCAACACGGGGCGATATTTTCATTGGAATAAGAATTTGAAACTGGAAAACTAACAGAGAGAGAGAGAACAGTAATCTACCTGAATACTAAGTCTCAAAATTTTTGAAACGGATTATGGATAATAACAATGTGGGGTTGTCTCCCTTCGTGCGGCAAACGAACTTTGTCGTCTGCTGGATCGACAAGGACAAGAGAGAAAAGTCCAGACCCCGAAGACGTTGAAGACACACGGGAGAGAATTGAGCTGTTTGAGGTACCGTAGGTTGATCATGTTTTGCTTTTTCATTGTTTAGGCCTACTCGTAATTATAAGATTAATGGTAGGTCACAGTATTTTATTTCCTAACCGCCCCCCACTCACCCCGTCACCCGACCACCCAACACACACACACACACCTCACAACGCAAAACAGGACCACGTCCATACAATGGCACATACCCGTGACATTTGTATGTAGTCCCCTCCACCCCTCACCTCCCCGGCTATATCATGGTCTAACATCATATAGGCCCCAACGGCGTGGCTAGCGGGGGGGAAGGGCCGTTGGGTGCGAACGAGCGTTTCAGCGTCCAAACGTATGTTATTTTCCTTTGTTGGACAGTAGAGTACTGGGTTCTCTTATAAGTAATCACAAAAAATGACCCCTCTAAAGAAATCGTGGTGATCTCTCAAGAAATCCTGGCGACACCCATGGGTCCAACGCAATTGCCCCCCTCTCCCCTCCTCCCCGTTCATCCCAAATCTTCATCCTCTTTTTTGAACGGAAATTGGACGAGTTTGGAGATGGTGGTATGATTCAGGACTCACTGTCTATACTGGCCGTTTATATGATCTACTGACTGCCCCCGGCCCCTCCCGTCCTTACTGAAGCTTAACCCTATCTGGCCTGGGCTTGTTGGGACCTGTCCAGGCCTGGGGGCGAAATGGCCCCCCTAATTATTTTTCTTATCCCTTGAGCTAGGGGCTGAAACTTACCACACTATACCCTTGGGTAAAGCTCTACCAGAAAATGTAAAAAAATCCAAGATGGCCGCTTTGATGACGTCATTTTCAAAAACGACATTTTTTGGTCGATTTTTCGGTCGGATTTTACGAATTTTTTATTTATGCAATTTCTCCGCAAAAACTGCATGATAAATTAGTAAATGTTAATGTGATGTTTTTCCCACTTTTAATCGCGGAAAAGCAGAAATTTTGAAGAAATATGCCAAAAGCATCACTTTTCTGGTACCTCACGTGGCAACCATCTTGAATTTACCCATGATCCTCTGCTCAGGGGGTTATGCAAATGGGCTCAAAATAACCCCAATATGATAAACTATAAAGTCCCGGAGTTTCAGCACTCCATTTTTCGTCGTTGCGGAGATAGCACAGAAAGTTTGGCCATAATGCCCCCCCCCCCCAGGTCACCTAGGGTTAACATTTTAAACTTGGAACGTCTACCGTACATTAAACTGCGTTTGTAGTTTTAATGTATTGTATTAACTACTCTATTATATTGCGTATATAATTGTATTGATAATTATTATTATTGACAGAATTAATACATTATCAACGGATTAACCATGGATGTAATAACAACTTTCCTCTTTATGACTGTGTTACATCTTCTCCCATCAACCCGACAATTCTGTGATCTCAAAATTCTTGCGGATAGCATACATGTGCTGGACGGGGGTGCAACATGTCTAGATAAGTCATTATGTGAGAGAATATCAAATGCGATATTGAAATGCATATGGATTAGGTCTAGTCCCAGAGTACGGATGAGAGAATTGCAGATCATCTGGTGCTATATTCTATGTACACTAATACTATCAAATAAAGTGGATATCTATAAAAAGGAATTTCTCTCATCTCATGTGGGTTTAATACAGTTGATGTGAAGTCTATTGGAACCTTTTCCCTTCAATATCAAACTGTTTTTACACTCGAAACTCGCCACCAATCACAATACTATGAAATTCAGGACCAAATCAGATCAGTGTCAGCAGTGTATTCGGTTACCTATATCCATATATTCAAAACGTTCCTTGTGTTGAGTAAGATGGAGGTACCTCACCTGTTCCATGTACAATAGGAATTCCGAATTATATTTATGATGAACAGTATTTCAGCGTCCGACATCAAAACTCACTTTGACAGTTACATGTGATTCCAGAGTTTTCTACCCGAGTATATAAAAAAGTGAATCACAGATTCTTGTGAAATTATAAAACATCAATTCTAATTTTCTTAATTCACGAGAATTAAATATTTGATAATCAAATGATTTCTACAGTATTGCAGAAATATTTCTGATGACGGCCGGTAACATTGTTTATTGTAAATATAAGTTATTGTTGATCATGACAAAAATTACTGAAAATAGGGAAAATTTTGATATCTTAATTACCATCTTTATATCAGTCATATTCTAATATCTGCCCGTCTCTAAGTATTCTCATAACCCCCACATTTAGCCAACATATCCACAATTTCTGTGTGACCTTTCTGTTTAGCGAGATCCAGGGCGGTATTGTTTTTCTTTGTTTTGATGTTTATCTCCGCTCCATGATCCGGGAGTTTCTGTACGGTATCAATGTGTCCAGGCCAGGCAACATAATGAAGACATGTCTATCCGTACATATCTATGCTGTGTATGTCCGATCCATGATCCAGGAGTTTCTGTTCTGTCTATGTGTTCATTCAGGGCAGCACAATGAATACCTGTCCAGCCGTCATTACCAGTGCTGTGTATGTCCTCTCCATGATCCAGGAGTTTCTGTACTGTCTCTGTGTGTTCATTCCTGGCAGCAAAATGAAGTCCGTGTATATTTGTGCTATGTATGTCCGCTCCATGATCCAGGAGTTTCTGTACTCTCTCTATGTGTCCATACCTGGCAGCCCAATGAAGACCTGTCTGTCCGTGTATATCTGAGATGTTTATATCGGTCTCGCGTGAGACAGGAGAAGAACAATGTCGGCCTGACCTCTCCTTGAGGCCCACATCATCCAGTCTATACACTCAAACGTGCCCTTCTTACAAGGACTGTAATATCTCTCTAACAGATACACAACTATCCCACGTTGTCCGTACAAACGCGCGTTCCTCAGTCCCGTCGCTATGATTGTGTCATCGAGTTTCGTTATTTCCTGTAAGAGCATTTCTAACACATTCATACTTCCATGTTTACAGGCGGCTAGGACAGCCCGATGGATTTGATTCTCGTTTTCTTTGCGACATCATTAGATTGATGACCGTCAGTTTGTCATCCCGTGAAGCTACCACAGACAGAGAATCAGTAAATTCCGGCAGACATGAACACTTATCTTTGTCAGGGTTGATAAACCTCTACAGTGTGATAGCACCGGGCCGATTAGATAGATGATATACATACTCACCATCCCAGGATTGACTCTCAATAAAGACGATCAGTCTGTCAGGACAGGATTTCAACTGCTCAACCCAAACTTCTTGGAAGTTTTCCTGTCGGACAAATGGGTTCTGGAATACATCATGCAGAGACCCGTTGCCGACAATGGCCGCCTTCGTGAACACTTTGGAGCAGGAACACAGACAACGAACTCGTGTTCGTTTTTTGTGTATTCGTGAGGAGGGGAAATATTGACGATGAGATCGCGAGGTAAAAATTTCAAACAATGGCGGAAATGACAGTTGCCATTGTGCATGATTACAGCTTCTTTCATGGAGTCGTGTGAGAATGTATACACATGAATTCTCTGCGCAGTCTTGGATTTTTGCGACTGCTACATCAATAGGATCTTTGCAACAACAGGCCTCCCACACAACTTTAATTTTCTCCCGGACATCAGACGTCACCTCGGATAATGTACCGTTGAGTTGCATACTGTTTAAATCATCACACAGTGCGACCAAGCAAATTGTGGCGTATTTAATATTCTCTTTATCATTAATTTCTTGTAACTCCAGTGTAAGATAGGAGAACGGTTTTTCAAATAGTTGAAGAAGATCTCCACCTGTCTGGCCTTCCTTCGTTATATCTCCCATCAGCCTGCAACGTTGACAGACTGCTACTGGATTCTTGATACTTACAATTGTATCAATCTCTCTATGTCTTAGTTTACCCGAATTACCCAAATATTTACTGATCATTTCCTGTTAAGTTACCAGGGGTAAATTCTACTGTGTTACAGGACAATGGGCTACTGGTTCCAAATTCTTTCCAATGGTGATCCAATAATTGAAAAGTGTATTTTGTAAGAATGAGCCACCGAACGGTTCGTCAACCATGAATAGAATATAGATGTTAGTGCCCTGTGCACGGTCAATGTACTTCTTGATTTCTTTTGGGTTGCTCTAGAAGGTAGGACGAAATTCCTACATAGTGGCTGAAATGTGTTGAAGCAGTGAAGATTTCCAGTAGCCTGAATGACCTATAATTAAGAGAGTATTTCCCCCCTCGATTATTTCTCTCTCTCGCTTACATTGTGTCGTCTCCACAAATGAGCCTTCGGTCTTTCGCTGACAGAATGAACGGTAGATTTCACGTTTACCTGAAGATAATCCAGTATAATAATTCATACGTCACCGAGTTAAGAAATTGGAAAACGGGCAACGCAGTGAGTCCAAGGGAAGAGTCCGAAGAAAGTTTGAAATTGACTTTTATTATGTTGTTATCTAAGAACAGCATGCACAAAGTACATTCAGTTCGTTGTTTCATTGCGCATTAACCCTATATCAAGATATGGGGAGTCCGTTAACGACATTTTCTCTCCTGCCCCGAAACGTAGAATAATTGAAAGCTGATATTGTTTCATGAATTATTGAGAGGAAAATTAAATGATGGGCGAATATTTGTTTGTGCAATAAGGTATAAGGATTTTGGTTTGTAAAATCGACGGCCAAATATTTTCTGACCACCTAACCCCATAAAGACAGTCTTTCAGGTTGTGTTCAATATGGATGGACCAAAATATCTAATGTGGCTGTGGTTAGATTCAGCTTTCTAGCACCCACAGTAGGAGTATTTAAATTATTCACCAGACCTCTACCTACCCTCTATTCCCCCACTCTCACCGCAAGGCCCACCTGCCCCTGTCCCGCTCCGCCCCATCCCCCGACAATTTCGGTCCATCCACTCAAATCCTACTCAAAGTATCAGTACTCACTTAAAACGATGTTGACGTTTCTAGATTCGGGGAAATCATCCGTTCTGGTGGATCTGTCAATACAAGAAAATTAGTACTTAGTCTCGCGTTAGTAGCATCTGGCAGAACCAGGATTAGATCATAATGTTACATTGCATCATGTCAAAATGTTGCCCTCTCGTATAATTTCAAATATGCATGGTGGCCAGGGGCTATAGTATTCGTTTGCCTATTCTATATAAACTAATACACACATCTTACTATTCTGTGTGCATGGGTCAAATTGGGGTTCGAAATTCGGAGAGACACAGAAAATAATATCCGCGTCGAGTTATTTTCAAAATAATGACTTCTCTTGTACCGATTCATACAAACTTAACAGTTTTAGAAAGATGACAGAATACTTATGATGATGCAGGCCTCCGGAAACTACTTTCTCTTTATAAACCTCTCGGAGGCATGTAATGTTGTAATGTCGTGCTTTTCAACGATTGTCGTAGCCAATATGAAAAGTTTTCAGTAAGGGCTTTTTAACAGATTGATTATCATGATTTGTTCAGGTTAGTTTCAAGACATCAACATGTTAGAACATATGTAGAAAGTTCCAGAAAACAAACACTTGCTTGGATTGTTAGATTTTGGGAAACCAAGAAATATAGACCCACTATCATTCATTTGTTCACAAAATTAATATGGCATATATAAAAAAACTCGCGATTTTAACTTTATCTGGCCTGGGGTTTTTGGGACGTATCCTGGACCACTAATTATTTTTCTTACCCTTTGAGCTAGGGGGCTGAAACTTACCACACCATACCCTTGGGTCAAGCCCTACCAGAAAATGTATAAAAAAAATCCAAGATGGCCGCTTCGATGACGTCACAGTGACGTCATTTTCAAAAACGGCATTTTTGGTCAATTTTTCGGTCAGATTTTTCGAATTTTTTATTTATGTAATTTCTTCGCAAAAACTGCATGATAAATTAGTAAATATTAATGTGATATGAAATAAAATAGTTTTTGTCCACTTTTCATCGTGGAAAAGCAGAAAGTTTGAAGAAATATGACGAAAAAAATCACTTTTATGGTACCCCACGTGGTCGCCATCTTGTATTTACCCATGATTCTTTGCTCGGGGGTCCTACAAATATGCTCAAAATGACCCCAATATGATAAACGATAAAGTCACGAAGTTTCAGTTCTCCTTTATTTGTCGTTCCGGAGATAGCGCAGAAAGTTTGGTAGGAGGGCCATTCCCCCCCCCCCCACCCCCGGGCCAGGTAGGGTTAAAATACTTTGTTTCAATGATTCAACCTAAAATAGTCAGCAACCTAGCATGACAATAATTCTCTTCTGTCTACGTCATTCATTTTGTGGACTTTATTATGGTACGTCAGTGTACTACATGTACAATATAATTGTGAATCAAACTTCAAATATTCATATTCCTGCAGTTTAACATGTATCCTATTGGTGTATATAGAAAATAGGCTTCAAGTTCAGGCTTCAATCAATATCCTTGACCCTGTTCACGTAGGTCAATCTATTAAAGCCTCCTGGTGATATACACGAGGATAAATCGTGAGATTTTTGGGGAGCGAAAGAAGGAGGCTCGTTTTCGGCACGCGCCGGCCTCTTTACTCGAGATGACGCAAGGAACCTGTTACCATCCCTGCTCGTTATTTATTTTCGTGTTTTGGTTTCGATCTATTTGTTAAAGTCAAAAGACTATCGTAGAACGTTAGAACTATAGTGCGAGGACTGGGAAATAAACAAACTGCCGCCGTGCTGTATCAACGGAATTGAATGCTGGAAGTGACAGTTTTATCTCAGTTATCACTTTTGTCGGCATATTGTAGAACTTAAAAGTATAATGAAGTAAAGATCCCGGGTATAGCTGACATTTTGTATTCGTACTGTTATTGTTTGTTCACAGTACACGTGTACTCGTAGCAATGTTTAACCCTACAAGGTCTGGGCCCACTATTATGGCCCCACCAAATTTTCTGTACTATGTCTGAAACGACGAAAAATTGAGGGTTGACACCCCGTGACTTTGTAGCTTATCATATTGGGATGATTTTGATCCTGTTGGCATAACTCCCACGCGTACCAGAAAAATTATGTTTTCTTCATATTTCTTAAAATTTCTGCTTTTCCGCGAGGAAAAGTGGACACAAACTATTTTATTTCACATTAGATTAATATTTACTAATTTATCATGCTGTTTTTGAGGAGAAATTACACAAATAAAAAACTCGAAAAATCTAACCGAAAAATCTGCCAAAAAAGAATGACTGTCACTGTGGCGCCATAATAGCGGCCACCTTGGTTTTTTACATTTCCTGGTAGAGCTTCATCAAGAGTCTAGTGTGGCAAGTTTCATCATGAACTCCAGATTATCAACAAACCTTTTTCCAAAGGCGAATGGGTTGATATCTTGAGGACAGCCTCACTAGGCGGTGAGGAGGCTAACCAGCGATATGAGCCTAGAGGCGCTGGAAATGTCTCACATCATCTACAACACGAGAGCCTCAAGACATTAATTTGTTCTGATATGACTTCAATCATTCAACAGGTATGTATGTGGAGTTAACCTCCAAGGTTCAAATAATCAGACCAAAAGGAAGGGCCCATGGCGAACTGACGCGAAATCAAGAGAATGTTGCTTTATGACCATTCTTGGCAATATTTACATCCTAATGTCTTCAAGAAAAGCCAGGCGACTCGCCATTTTAATTACATTGTCCCATTTTGCTGCAGAAAATTATTAGGTCATTTTGGACAAAACGGCTAACTGAATTTTCCCTGGAATTCCTATATAAATCTATAGGATTGCTAATCAGGACAAATGCAGACCATATTATGAACAACGAAGCCCAGCGATGCCACAATTTCATTTTTTATTTTGCGTGTTAAGGATACGCTACCTTTTATCGCGATGCCATAAAACATACATTCCAGTGTTGTCGCGGCGTCAAGGAGGCTCATACATTAAATTACTCATCGAAGTGCAAAATAAAATAGTGTTGCTGTAATTACACTGATCTCATCATAAATGTGATATTACCATATTACCAAGAAGAAGTATATAACTAAATGATATATTCACCTCTCGGTCGGCCGGTATCTCCTCTGGCTGCAGCAGTGACACTCTCCGCTCGTAACACAATATCCAACACTCCACCAATATTCGCGTCACTTAACATCTCTTTCAAAGCTGTATATTTTCCAAGCTTGATTACCCCCGAGATTTCTAATTTATCCAAAAGGTCGACAATTGTGGTACATTGGAATGCTTCTCCCGTGGCCAGGTATACCTTAGTCGAGCTCTTGAAACGTCTGAATTCATATGTGTCCCGGGCAATCTCTTGATCCAGGTCGATAAACAACTTTCGATGTAGACGCTAGGATACAATCGCATTATCACTCGTCTTGAATAAGGGAGGTAAGCCTGTATCCCGTGTATCCTTTGCATAACCACCTTATGTGCTGTGTATAACCGTCGAATCTAACGTAATAGATACAATGAACACATTATAATAATGGGCACAATGTATACAGATTGCAATTGTGAAACTTTGTGTAGAAGATTAATATCTACAATTTTCTTAAGTAACATTTAAACTGAAACATTTGGGTTAACGCGCACCTCTTCGATACTTCTTGCAACAATGTAGTAGTGAAACGTTAAATACGATACTTGTGGTATAATATAGTAGAACGTTAAATCTCATTCACACACTCACTATCATCAACCTGAACTAATACTCTGACCTGGAGTTATCTTCAGTCTAAACAGATACCCTCACCTGGAGATCTCAGTCTAAACAGATACCCCGATCTGGAGATATCATCAGCCAGAACAGGTACCCTGACATGAAAAATTAATATCAGCTCGAACATACATTTTCACCTGGAGCCAACACCATCCTTGACAGGTACCCTCACCTGGAGATATCACCATCATGAACTGGTACCTTGACCTGGAGATATCAACTAGAACAAGTACCCTGACCCTGACCTATCGTCACACTGAACAAGTGTCCTGATCTGGAGATATCATCAGCCTGAACAGATACCTTGACTTGGTGATATCTTCAGCCTGAACAGATACCCTGACATGCAGATATCATCACATTGTACAGGTACATGACCTGGAAATATCATCAACCTCAACAAGTAATCTGTCCTGGAGATATCTTCATCCTGAACAGATAACCTGACCTCGATATATCATCAACCCGAACAAGTATCTAGACCAACATACAGCATTTGCCTGAACAGAATACCCTGACCTGGAGATATCATCAGCCTGAATAGATAGCTTGACTTGGTGATATCTTCAGCCTGAACAAATACCCTAACCAAGATATCATCAGCCTGAAGAGATACCTTAATCTGGTGATATCCTCAACCTTATCTCGGTGTCAGCCTGAACAGAGACCTAGACCTGTAGATATCATCGGCCTGAACATACAACCTGATCGAGAGATAGCAGCAACCTGAACAAGTACCCTGACCTGGAGATATTTTGGTTCTGAAAATTACCCTGTCATGGAGATATCAGCCTGAACAGGTACTCGGACATGCAGATATCATCCGCCTGAACAGGTACATTGACCTGGCGATATTGTCGGGCTGGGCATGCACACTGACTCACATATCAGTATCCTGAACAGATACCTTAACCCTATCTGGCCTGGGCAATTTGGGGTGTACCGCAGCCTGGGGGGGGGGGAGGCGGGAAGTGCCCCCCTATATATTTTCGCTATCGCTAAGGCTAGAGGGCTGAAACTTACCACACTATATCTTTGGGTCAAGCTCTACCAGAAAATGTAAAAAAATCCAAGATAGCCGCCATGATGACGTCACTGTGACGTCATTTTCAAAAAGAGCATTTTTGGACGATTTTCGGTCAAAATCGTCGATTTTTTTTATTTTTGTTTTTTCTTCGCAAAAACTGCATGATAAATTAGTAAATAATAATCTGATATGAAATAAAATAAGTTTTACCCAGTTTTTCGTAGAGAATACGAATACGATACCCTATAACGTCACGAATGTTTCTGCTCTCCATTTTTTGGCGTTTCGGAGATATCGCAGAAAGTTTGGTAGAAGGGCATTTTGGGTAGTCGAAAAAGTCACGGAGTTTCAGCTCTCTATTTTTTGTCGTTCCGGAGATACAAGCAAAAAACCAACAGGGGGGGCGGAAAGTGCCCCCCCCCCAAGGCCAGGTAGGGTTAACCTGGTGATATCATCAGCCTGAACAGGTACATTGTCTCGGTGATATCTTCAGTCTGAACAGGTACCCAAACCTGCTGATATTGGCTTGAGCAGATACCCTGACCTGAAGATATCATCACCCTGAACAGATTCATTGACATGATGATATCTTCTGCCTGAACAATTACTCTTAACCAGATATCTTCAACCTGTACAAATATCCTGATCTACAGAAATCATCCTGCGCAGATACATTGACCTGGTGATACACGACGCCATCTTTCATCTGAGAAAAGAATATATACCATAAAGAGTGACCAAACAAACACTAAACAGGACATTCACCTTTCCACAATGAAAGCTGAACATATACACTGACCTGGAGATATCATCGGCCTGAACACATACAATGACATGGCCATATCATCAGCCTGGATAAGTACCTTGTCCCGGTGTTATCGTCAGGTTGAAGAGATACACAAATATGCAGACAGCATAGGCTTGAACAGATACCAGGACCTGCAGATACCAACAGCCTGTACAGATTCATTGCCCTGATGATCTCGTGATACTGAAGAAATACCCTGACCCAGATATCAACTTGAACACATACCTAACCTGAAGATATCGTCGCTCTGAACAGATAGCGAATGAAAGCTCGTGTGAAACACGAAGAAGCGCATTTCCCCCGAATACATGTATAAAACATAATTTGGTATGCACAGAGCTTTAGATCTCCCTAATTTGGGGCACACCATCTATTAGGCATGGCAATTTTTTTAGGATGAGCAATCGGGAATCATCCCTGGTAATAGTACCTCTAAAAAGGGATTTCTTTGCCAATGGGTGAAACCCAAAGTGACTCAGATGAGAGGCTGGGAGTGAGAGTGAGCACAAACCCTCGGGCCCAATATAATAGGGGAAGAAAAGTTCGGTTTGATGTTTACATATTACCTTTGAAATCATAGTATCACATTAAAATGCACCGGAACACAACACCAGTTTGCTAAATTTAGATATAAAGAAATCTCAAATCTCAAGAGGGACATATAGCGTTAGCGGAACAGTGTAAGTTCCACTTTAAAAACCTACTTTTTCACCTTAGTCTAAATAAGAATTTGTGGCACACACTCACATATGGACAGACAGCAATACTATATTCATCAACCGATGTCTGGCTGGGAACAAAAATACAGTTCTCGAAATAAGAAATACGCTGTCAAAATATGCCAGAACATGTCATTTCAGGATTTTTAAGAAATTTATGGGGACATCCACATAAAACATCCAAAAATATGAGCGTTAACTGAGTGATGATTTGTGATTTTATTCATCAAAGAATGGGCAGAATCATCTCGAATGGTCTAGAAACCCAGCAGTCCCTGGATGCTATCCCGAAATGCTGGGATAGTAGGCCCCACAACCTCTCCTCCTCCCCCAAAAAATCTGTTTATGCCTGATAATTAATACTTATGCCTTGCATATCCTAGGCATAAGATTCAAGACCAATGGCGCATCTCATACATAGAAAAACAAACCTATTAAGCATGAGATACACAATGTTGGAAATGCTAAATTTTGATTGTTTTTATCACAGAAAATATTAAAATAAGAACCGTGGTAGAACTAAAAGCTGATGTTATTGGTTCAACTTTTCATGACAATAGTCATCCACAGGATTACACAACCACTGGAGACCAAAGAAAATTAAATGAGATATGAATGAACAGGATTCAATTGAAATGTCAATATGAGCGGAGAAGTGAGACTGAATGTATAAATGAACTGTTTAATTTGTAGACCCAGGTAGTCCCATTATGTAAGGTGCATTATGTAATAAGCCAACTACTTGAAATTTTATGACTTGCATGGTCAGCACACAGGCATACATTATGTAGACCTGTGCAGTAAAAGACTTATTCAGTGTTAGTTCAATTCAATTCGACCAAAATATCATATATTCACACTCTCTCGAGTCCTTGTAATTTCCAATAGAGTATCACACCATACTGATAGCAGCATATTTTCTCTGATTGCTATTCAGGAGGATGCAGCTTAGATTTCTAGATATATGTAGTTTCCAATACCACACATTGTCACATTTACTTGTATATGCCAGCAGTACCAGTATTCTTTCAAGCCTTTGTCTGTCTTACAATTTATCTGTTCCACAAGAATCACTATGATAACATTCAAGAAAGGCCAACAAATTTTATAGATCTACATTCATGTCTATCATGCCACTTACTGATGAATAAATGCCAAGAAAGTACATGACAAGGCAAAATCATTAGATCTGGCAAATGTAGAGGACAATCAGGACCCATAACTCTTCAGTGGTTATAGAGATATTGGAATTAAATCAGAGAATTTCAATTGTTTACATCATTGGCCATTTGGATTGCAAGAGATGTGAAATATCACAGTGGGAATGCTAAATCCATGCTCAGCAAACAAGAATCATCAATTACTTCTGCCTGATTCAAAGAATTAATTTCCATTTCTCAAGAGAAATCTCATATTGAGGCACAAAAATGTACCTACATGAGTAGGCACCACCGCCGAAAGCCTTTCAGTCTTTTGCTGTCCTGCAAGATCATGCATTATACCCAAATTTCATGAAAACCAAACAAGTCATTTAGAAGACATCATGTGTAAAGGATTCCACCGCCCTGTAAAGGTTTCCACCGCGGTGTAAAGGTTTCCACCGCGGTGTAAAGGTTTCCACCGCGGTGTAAAGGTTTCCACCGCGGTGTTAAGTTTTCCACCGCGGTGTAAAGGTTTCCAAGTATTTTCTTTGATTTTCGGTGAATATATAATTCAGATATTTATGACAACGCTAATAGAAATTACAGAAAACTAAAGAAATTATGTTATAAAGCAGAATCTGTTTGTAGAAAATAGGCGAAAAATTGAGAAAATACACAAAAAAATCAGAAAAAGTATAAAAAAAATGTAAAAAAACTATTTTAAAAAGTCGTTGTCCCCTATGGGCCACTCTAGAATAGGAAAATTTAGAAAAATTACACCAATAGAATTTGTGAATTTTTATTTCACGAAAAACATCTTGTTAGACACAAAAAGATGTGCATTTATTTATACCAATTTGACTTTTCTTCAAAACCAATATAATCCATAGAAATCAAACACGCTGTTCAGACGAAACAGTGTTACAAATGTTTACTATTGTTCTGACTACAGTGCCACCTTGTGGTGAACAGTAGCTATCAAAGCACAACCAGACAAATTGCCCAGGCCCGAGGAGTTAGAACACAAAGTTTGACCCAAAAATGTTTAACGGTTTCGGAGAAGTTCACGTTTAAAGTCGCGGCGGTCAACCTGAACAGATAACCTGACCTGGAGATATCATAAACCTGAGCAGGTATCCTGACCTAGAGATATCATCAGCCTGAACAGATTCGTTGACTTAATGATGTCGTCAGCCTGAACAAATACCTGACCTGGAGATATCATCAGCCCGAACAGGTACCCTTGCGCTCATGGAAATACATTGTATCATAAGCCTGAACAGATACCCTGAGCTGAAGATATCATCGGCCTGAACATACACCCTGACCTAGGCATATCATCAACCTGAAGATAACCCCTGACCTGGAGATATCATCAACCTGAACAGATCCCCTGACCTGGAGATATCATCAACCTAATCATATATTCTGACCTGGAGATATCATAAGCCTGGACAGATGCTTTAACCTGGGATGTCACTGATGAGTTGTCACGAAAAGAAAGCTAAACAATATCACAATTCTTTTTATGCAAAGACTATGGTACGGTACAAGTTCCCAAGATTTAAAATTCAGGGAAGATCTTCCATGCCCCCAGTTCCCAAATCTAAATCTTCCCTTCCCCAATTATATATATAGTTAGCATGGATTAAATCAATGTCTGCAGAAGGGAGAGAAAAACTTTTGACCTTTTGACAGTATAGTCCACATTTGATAGAGGAAACCCAAATTCCATAGAAGGAAGAAAACTCCACATTAATGAAGCTCTACCTTAATATATACCGTGGAGAGCTCGCAGAGAGAAAAACTCACCTTTTGACAGTACGACAGCCCGACAGATCAAATTTGAGAGAGGGGAGAAAACTACTATCATTTATATTGCGAAGGTACGGAGGAGAGAAAACTCACGTCACGACAGTCCGACAGTGCAACATTCAAAGTCGTCGAACTTTATAGAGGGAAGGAAACTCTACCTTCATACCGAGAAGAGATCGACGAGAGAAAAATTTACCTTTTGACATTACGACAGTCCGACAGATCAAATTTGATAGAGGGAAGAAAACTCTACTCTAATTGTGAAGGTATGGGGGACAGAAAACTTAGCTCACGACAGACCGATAATACGACGGTCTGAGTGATCGAACTTTAGAGAAAGAAGGAAACTCTATCTTACACTGTGAAGAGAGAAAAACGTGCCTTTTGACACTACGAGAGTCCGACAGATCGAACTTGATAGAGGGGAGAAAACTCTGCTCTTATGTATATGACGAAGATATGGATGAGAGTAAACTTACCCGAGGGGAGGAATCTGTACCTTATGTTTTGCCATGAATGATCGCGGAGAGAAAAACTTACCTTTTGACAGTACGACATTCCGACAAATCGGATTCGATAGACGAGAAAAAGTTCTACTGTAATGTATATTGCTAAGGTGTGGATGAGGGAAATCTTACTTCACGACAGTCCGACAGGGCTACAGTCCGAGTTATCGAACTCTATAAAAGGGAGGAAAGTCAGCCCTAATTATACCGAGAAGAGATGGTGGAGACAAAAAATTAGCTTTTGACAGTATGACCGGCAGTCCGACAGATCGAATTTGATAGAGGGGAGAAAACTCTAATATATATTGCGAAGGTATGGCGGAGAGAAAACTTGCCTCACTACATTCCGCCATGCGACAGTCTAAGAGATGGAAGAAGGAGAGAAAACTCTACTTTAATATATAGAGTGAAGGTATGGATGGGAGAAACTTAGTTCACGGCAGTCCAACAGTGCGACAGTCTGAGTGATCGAACTTTACAGAGGGGAGGAAACTCTACCTTAAGTTATGCCACGAAGAGACCGCGGAGAGAAAAACTCACCATTTGACAGTAATACAGTCCGACAGATCAAATTTGATAGAGGGGAGAAAACTCTACCTTAATGTATATTGTGAAGGTATGGAGGAGAGAAAGCTTCCACCAGGTAGAGAAAAACTTACCTTTCGACAGTACGACAGTCCGACAGATTGATTTTGATAGAGGGAAGAAAACTATATATTGCGAAGGTATGGAAGTGAGAAAACTTAGCTCATGACAGTCCGACAGTGCGACATGCAATCAATATTTGTATAGTGGACCAGACTGACACACATTGAATTTTATATTCCATTATACACATGAAACACTAGCTGCGATCACGCTCTAACTCTATAGAATGTCCTGGTTGAACAAATGCTTAACCAGTTTGGCGGGTGAGTAAGTAAATCTGATTTAACCTGGCTTTCCACTATATTTGAGTTATATCACCAGTTCAGCGATATGTCTACAGTCCACCAGACTAACTGTACATGTACCAGTAACTGCAATCACTCCCTAACTCTATAGTATTTCTCGGTTAAACAAATGTTGAATAAATTACAAATACAGGTGCAAGTCAATTTGAAATAAAAACATGAGGACTGAATTCCGCCGACATTTAGTGATTTGGCTTGGAAGCATAACATTCAGTCCTTGATATCTAACTATATTGTATTTCTTGGGTAAACCACTTTAAACAACACAGTTTATCCATATGTCTACAGTGCATTAGCCTGATGAAAAATTAAGTGCATATCGCACTACACATGTAACACTAGCTGCAAGCACACTAACTAACAGCATTTCATGGTTGAACAAATGTTGAACAATGTTGTTTAGCGATATGTCTTTAGTCCTTTAGACTAACTGTACATTGTACCACTAACTGCAATCACTCTCTAACTCTATAGAATGTCTTGGTTGAACAAATGTTTAACCAGTTGAGCGGATGAGTAAGCAAATATGATTCAACGTCGCTTTCAACTATATTTCAATTATATTACGAGTTTAGCGATATGTCTATAGTCCATTAGAATAACTGTACATGTAACACTGACTGCAATCACTCTTTAACTATATAGTATTTCTTGGTTAAACAAAGCTTGAATAAATGAAAAATTGAGACACAACTCAATCTGAAATAAACACCTGAAGGCTGAATCCCCCCGATATTTAAAAAAGTGAAGTATAACGTCCACTCCTTGATATCTAACTATATAGTATTTCTTGGGTAAACAACTATTAAACAACACAGTTTAGACATGTACACATGTAACACTAGCTGCAATGACAGTAACTCCACAGTATTTCTTGGTTGAACAAATGTTAAACAATGTTGTTTAGCGATAGGTCAAAACACATTACAGTAATTGTACAATGCACCATTAACTGCAATCACTCTCGAGTCTCAAGCCAGATCTGTCGTACTGTCAAAAGGCAAGTCTTTCTCACTGCGCTCTCTTCACAGTATAAGTTAAGGTAGAGTTTCCTCCCCACTATGAAGTTCGATGACTCGGACTGTCGCACTTTCGTGGGGTAAATTTTCTCTTCTCCAAACCTTCGCAATATACATTAGAGTAGAATTTTACTTCGTCTATCAAATTCGATCTGTCGGACTGTCGTACTGTGAAAAGGTAAGATTTTCTCTCCGCGATCTCTTCGTGGCACAGAATAAAGTAGATTTCCCTCAGCTCCATAAAGTTTGATGACACGGACTGTCGCACTGTCGGACTGTCATGAGATACGTTTACTGTCATCCACATTTTCGTAATATATATTAGAGTAGAATTTTCTCCCCTCTATCAAATTCGATCTGTCGGACTTTCGTAGTGTTGAAAGGCAAGTTATTCTCTCCGCGATCTCTTCAAAGTATGAATAAAGGTAGAGTTTCATCCTTTATGTAAAGCTCGATCATTCAAGCCGTCGCACTGTTGGACTGTCGCGAGCTAAGTTTTTACTCCTCCATACTTTCGCAATATAAACTAGAACTCGTGGACTTCGAAAGACTGCCGTTACCTGTGTGATTTTATGGTTTTGATGTTTGACTGTGATCTTTAGAAATACATAGGTTTTCCTATTTCCCAAAATTTGATCATGTGTATAGGTTGTGTTATGTGTACTGCTTTAGTTACCTTTGACAGTCATAACAGGACGAAAGGTACGAAGCACAATAATTTGATAATTTATCCCATTAATTAATTTGATGCTTCAGAGAAAATTTTAATGAAAATCAAAGCGTCTGAAGTCCACCGACATTGAAACTACTGATATGGCTTGGAACCTTAACAGTCAGTACCCAGCATGGAAAGCAATCTCGAGTGATATCCTCGTTATCCACATACCAAATCTGCAAAGAATCCGTTCAGGTTTTTGAAAGTTACCGTCCAGAAGTAACTATTTTTTTACTTGTCTTCCTGGTACTTCAGCTTGTCACCCCTTCTGAAAATTTTTTTTATCGCCATACTGTCATGTATTCCAACTAGTTTCTCCATTTTTTTCATGCATTGTAGAATTTGAACACACGTTTTTCTTCCCTCGATCGGGAGACGTTGACGACACTGACAGATTTATCTCCTTCCTCTAGCTCTGCATTGCCAAGATCAATGTCCTCACTTCATGATGTTGATCATCATCTTAACGCATGGCACGATCAAACGTAGAAATTTCTGCTCATAGCCATTCAGTAATGGGTGATATCCGAGTATATTAGGGCATTTCCCAATTGGTCACATCCGATTGGTCCCGTGAGATCCGACAACGGCGCAATCACATTCATAAAACGAAGACACACCTCCAGAAAGCCATCGACTGAAATGATCTCTTGGTGGGCCTCGAAATGCCCCTATCACAAAATAAAAAAACATATCATTTTCCTGTGAGCTGTCGCCGATTTTATTTTTTTGAAATAGGTAAGGTCGTTTGTAATATGATTTTTCTTAAAAAAAACAAATAAGCATGCTCCATTAGAGTGAGAACTAAAGTAGCTGATTCGCCCAACTTCGTTTTTATCCCGCATAGAATCCCCCAGTCTTGCGCCTCTGCACTCAAGTGAGACTGACATGTCTGAAATGCCCAGGTCAAAATATTTAAATACAGATAATTTCATTGGCTCGTTTAAATGCGGCGGGCATGTGACTTGATGCTTCAGGAACAACTTTCGAACAGGATTATGTCCCTCCAGAAAATATCCTTTGCAGCCGAGAGGTGGCATCATGTGGAATACATGCCGAATCATAGCGTTGAGCTAAGGACAGTCTTAAGCGAAACGTGAAATCCCCTCAGCATGCTAAGATGGATGTTGACTCGGTGGGCTCATTTCTCTCACCAGACTGTTCCACTATTAGGGAGTTCAGTGAAACATGTCAACAAAAGGTTCAATTATGAGATTAAATTTGTTGGAACGATATTTTCTTAAATATCATAACAGCAGGGGGGGGGGGGGGGGGGGGGTTAGCCACTTTTTCATCTATGTTAGTATTAAACCCAGAATAAAAACTTGAATTTGAAGAATTGAATTTTTGAGAAATTTTTGAAATTGAGTTTTGCCCCAAACAATTGTTTTTTATCGATGGGAAAATGCGCGCGAAACACGCGCAAAAAAAGCGTTATAGTGGATAAATATTGAATTCTTCAAGAGATAAGTCGAGTTCCCAAATGAAAATGTCGTGACAAATAATCAAGCAAAATAATTGTTGTTGTTGTTGTTGTTGTTGTTGTTGCCTTCACTGGATCAACTCGCGAGTGCTACGTTAGCGTGTCTGGAGCAAGTCAAAATCGGCACGGGCAACGCAACGTTCATGTTCATGTGTTAGCTGCCCGTGTTGGCAAGCACGATTTTCTTCCGATTAAAATACTCAGTGACAAAGTTTTATTCAGCTTTTATTCTCCGCAATAAAACGATCACTCCGCTCGTTCTGGTTATCGAATTGCTGTTGCCAGGCATGAACACTTGATAGAAATACAGGCCAGATCGTGCCATCAATCTAGTGCAGTTCTTTTTATTTATCCATTAGTTTTGCCTTTCAAGCTTCGTTAACCACAGCGCCCTCAACGAGAAGATTAATTACATAAAGGGAGATCACTCCCAAGAAGCTGTCGTAAAAGTCTCGCGAGAGCCCATTTTACAGTATGCGCAAAGACATTTCCGCGCAGTTTTTTCGGGGGGATTTTGGATTTTGAGCTTCCGGTTCAGAATATTACACAAACAATTTGGGCTTGAAAAACAGACTTCCGTTTATCTGAGACAGCCCAAATTGGTACGAATTTCTAGTTCATTATCTTCTCCACATTTGGCCCTGTGACGATAAGTCTCAACTCTGCTTTGTTTTTTCGCAATCTTGCAGACAAAGCGATTTTGGCCCCCATGAGACCAAGCTGATTCAATAAGACTGCGACGCTACGCGGCAGTCTTAATTAGAGTAGAGTTTTCTCCTCTCTATCAAATTTGATCTGTCGTAATGTCGCACTGTCGGACTGTCGTGAGGTAAGTTTTCATTTCTCCCCTCTATCAGATTCGATATGTCGGACTTTCGTACTGTCAGAGTTTCCTCCCCATTATAAAGTTCGATGGTTCGGACTGTCGTGAGGTAAGTTTTCTCTCCTTCAAACATTCGCAATATTAATTATAGTAAAGTTTTCTCCCCTCTATCAACTTTGATCTGTCGTACTCTCTAACACTAGCTGCAAGCACACTAACTAACAGCATTTCATGGTTGAACAAATGTTGAACAATGTTGTTTAGCGATATGTCTTTAGTCCTTTAGACTAAATGTACACTGTACCACTAACTGCAATCACTCTCTAGCTCTATAGAATGTCTTGGTTGAACAAATGTTTAACCAGTTGAGCGGATGAGTGAGCAAATATGATTCAACGTCGCTTTCAACTATATTTCAATTATATTACGAGTTTAGCGATATGTCTATAGTCCATTAGAATAACTGTACATGTAACACTGACTGCAATCACTCTTTAACTATATGGTATTTCTTGGTTAAACAAACGTTGAATAAATTACAAATTGAGATACAACTCAATCTGAAATAAACACCTGAATACAAGCGTCTAGTCCGTCATTCATAATTCAGCCGTCGTCCATTAATGAATATCCGCGTCCATAATCCAAAGACCTATTCCATATCCATATAACAGTATTAGCACCAAATTCAAAAAAGACAATCATAGTATACATAACCATAGGCTAGTTTTCTGCAAGAGAGAAGCGGTCAACAGTTTTCAATGATGCCGACAAGACATCATAATGTTCCAAAAATATAAAATCCGTATCGCTGAATCCTCCGACATTTAAAAAAGTGAAGTATAACGTCCACTCCTTGATATCTAACTATATAGTATTTCTTTGGTAAACAACTGTTGAACAACACAGTTTAGACATGTACACATGCACATGTAACACTGGCTGCAATGACAGTAACTCTACAGTATTTCTTGGTTGAACAAATGTTAAACAATGTTGTTTAGCGATAGGTCGAAATATATTAGAGTAATTGTACAATGCACCATTAACTGCAATCACTCTCGAGTCTCAAGCCAGATCTGTCGTACTGCCAAAAGGCAAGTCTTTCTCACTGCGCTCTCTTCACAGTATAAGTTAAGGTAGAGTTTCCTTCCCACGATGAAGTTCGATGACTCGGACTGTCCCACTTTCTTGGGGTAAGTTTTCTCTTCTCCATACCTTCGCAATATACATTAGAGTAGAATTTTACTTCGTCTATTAAATTCGATCTGTCGGACTGTCGTACTGTGAAAAGGTAAGATTTTCTCTCCGCGATCTCTTCGTGGCACAGAATAAGGTAGATTTCCCTCAGCTCCATAAAGTTTGATGACACGGACTGTCGCACTGTCGAACTATCATGAAGTACGTTTACTGTCATCCACATCTTCGTAATATATATTAGAGTAGATTTTTCTCCCCTCTATCAAATTCGATCTGTCGGACTCTCGTAGTTCTCCTCTCTATCAGATTTGATCTGTCGTAATGTCGCACTGTCGGACTGTCAGAGATACCTCCCCACTATAAAGTTCGATGGTTCGGACGGTCGCCCTCTCGGATTGTCGTGAGGTAAGTTTTCTCTCCTTCAAACATTCGCAATATACATTATAGTAGAGTTTTCTCCCCTCTATCAACTTTGATCTGTCGTACTGTCTAGAGGTAAGTTTTTCTCTCCGCGATATATTCTTGGTATAAATTATGGTAGAGTTTCCTCCCCTCTATAAAATTTGATGACTCGGACTGTTGCATTCTCGGACTGTCGTGAGGTAAGTTTTCTCTCCTCCATAACTTCACAGTATAAATTATAGTAAACTATTTTCATTTCTATCAAATTTGATCTGTTGGACTGTCATACTGTGAGGAGGTAATTTTTTTCTCCGCGACATCTCCTCGGGTTCAATTGAGGTAGTGTTTCCTCCCCTCTATAAAGCTCGATGATTCGGACTGTCGCACTGTCGGACTATATTGAGGTTAGTTTTCTCTCCTTCATACTTTCGCAATATGAATTATAGTAGAGTTTTCTCCCCTCGTACTGTCAAAAGCTAGGTTTTTCTCTCCGCGATCTCTTCTTGGTTTTAATTAGCGTAGAGATTCCTCCCCGTTATAAAGTTCGATGACTCGGACTGTCGCACTGTCAGACTGTCGTGAGAAAAGTTTTCTCTCCACCATACATTTGCAATATACGTTAGAGTTTTGTCCCGTCTATCAATTTCGATTTCTCGGTCTGTCATAAGGTAAGTTTTTTTCTCCGGGTTTTTTTTGTCAGTATAAATTAAGGTAGAGTTTCCTCCCCTCTATAAAGATCGATGACTCGGACTGTCGGATTGTCGCGAGGTAAGTTTTCTCTCCTTCATACCTTCGCAATATAAATTGTAGTATAGTTTTCTCTCATCTATCAAATATGATCTGTTGGACTTCGTACTGTCGAAAGGCAAGTTTTTCTCTCCGCGATATCTTCTCGGTTTCAATGGGGATCGCCGGCCACACTAGGCGGCGCTAGTGCTCCAAGAGGAAAAGAACACGTGGCGTCATAAAGCGAACAATTATGACGTCGTTACATTATGACGTTGCCTTTGTGACGTCCAGAAAAACGACATGGGCATGCGTCATTTACCTCTTGGTACACGTAGCCACCTGGTGTCAGTTCGGGCTGGCGAACCCCATTAAGATAGAGTGTCCTCCCCTCTATAAAGTTTGATGACTCGCACTGTCGGACCGTCGCGACGTCAGTTTTCTCTCCTACATACTTTCGCAATATACATTATAGTTGTCTGCCCTCGATCAAATTCGATATGTCGGACTGTCGTACTGTCAACAGGTAAGTTGTTCTCTCGAGATCTCTTCACGGTATAAATTAAGGTGAGTGTTCTCCCCTCTATGAAGTTCGATCGCTCGATCAGACTGCCGATCTGTAGGACTGACGGAAGGTAAGTTTTTCTCTGCCTGGCCTCTTCACCTCTTCACAGTAAGGTAAAGTTTTCCCCCTCGATAAAGTTCGACCTACTCGGGCTGTCGCGTTTTCGTACTGTCATCAGCTAAAATATTCTTTACTTTATCCCTTCATGGCATCCATAAGGTAGAGGTTTCTATCCCCTATCCATTTGGAGATATTTGATCCTGCACGCCCCCAGTTCCTAAAATCCATTACCACCTCCTCTCAACAGATTATACTGAAATTGTATGTATATTGTTTTTATAGAAGCTCTATTTTTGGGGGATATGGGGCATGGAGGATCTACCAAACTCGGGCTCAATAAATTACAGTCATCGGCTGGAAGTCTAAAGTTATTATAGTTATACATCATTCGCCGCCATTCGCTGTTGTGAACATATAACCAGAAGCAGCTGATATAAACGCGTCTATCTGACCTATTTGTTTATGAAAGTAGAACCAATTTAAGTTTCCCACAGCCTCCCATCTCACGATTTGACATAGGTCAAGCAGTTCTGGCAACTTTTGACATATTAGTGTCGTTATCCTGGATAACTAGGTTAGATACACATTCAATCTAGCACATAACTGTATCACAGGCTATATATTCTCAAAGATAAGAGCTAACCATATATTACATAAGCTACGCGTATAATAATCAATTATACATCTGACAGTGTTTATTCACACTCCCTTGTTCAGCGTGCGGAAACACTGCCCCCTCACTCACTAATATATACCGACTATTTGGTTTTGTGATGTCACTAAAATTTCCCAGAATAGGACCAAAGCCTACACAAATCAAATGAAGGATTGTATGGGCTACACGGCGTGGGTAACTAAACATCTGGGAAACAATTGATTGATTTTACCTATTTGCATAACTTTTCCAGCATCGACTGCTCTCCGTTTTGACTCCGTTTCAGTAGCAAACAAAGGAGCTAACTGCCCCATGATAACATGGTATTCAGTGTTAAGGTTGACCATGAAATGACTGAGACCGAGCACGCGTGTTTGGTTATCTGCGACCTGATAACACCTCTAGTACGATACCGCATTTCGAATCGGTATTTGAGATCAATGCCTTCTCAAGCACATCAAAGTCGACGACAGTGTGTTTTATGCTCATACACCGATGTAACTCATGCACTTACTAAAGTCAGCCGTTTACACTCGGTGAGGATTCCCTGTACGTCACATGACCACACACTAAACTAATATAATTTTTAATACTGCAATCACTCTCCAGTCTAATAATACCCACTGGAACTAATCCATATGAAAGTGTACCTGATATGCCGAGTTTACAAAAACTGGGTAATAAAATGAACGATCTGACTATTCAAACACGAATCAGACACCGGTAGGTGTTTCCTCGAAGCATGGAGCACCTCTCCATAGTAGGCTCCATACTCAAAACAAAGAAACTTGTTTATCCCATCACAGGCTTCTCCAGCGTTGTATTGCAATTTACCTCACACATCAAAGAGGGCGCACGAAGGTGCTATTCTTCGTATCATTTGATAATTCTTGAGACTCTATAAGATGCACCCCAAATGCGATATCTTTTTAAATTCCTGATATGACGATACTGCTTCAGGCCCACCCATGTTGACGGTATACTGCGCCAAGGGGTAAATGCGGGAGCTGCTGTTGCCGTTGGAGAGGGTGCATCACTATTTGTGCAAACCGGAATGCGACCCCTTATTGCAATTGCTCTTTGTCAGTTCTATGTGTGTGGGTAAGTTCCGTCACTACGGAAAAAGTCGAACGTGTGATCGAGCATGCATGTGCGATGACGGGCTTTGACGCGCGTCACTACGTTTCGTTGATTGTCAATTCCATAGGATACCACGTGATCAATTAGACCAATCAGGGTTTCTCAGCTATCTTACTGGGGCGCTGAGGCGCTAAGATAGGTGTTTGCAGGACATTACTCTGTTGCGTCGCGAAAGCACGTTCACCAGACACTACGATATGATGCAACATCAAAATAATATACATGGGTACAGAGAATTGAAGGAACTCTAATCCGATGCAGACACTGAGAGCTTACCGGCTAAAACTGACAGTCCGACGACTGATACTGCGATCCTGCTCGCTGACAACCAGGCCGAAAGCTTGACTGCTGATAAGCAAACTACCTCCCCGGGAATGAAACGCGACATTAATTGGGTGGTGGAAAACGATGCCGGCGTACTGGGAAGAGTCATATGACCCCCCAGACAAATATACATATTTCTAAAACCATCGCAAAAGAGATCCATGTGATGATTTGTATCTCAGCCAAGCCTGAGTGGAGTGAGGGAGACGAGAAACCTATCTTATTTTGTCAAATTCACATTTACGTTACCCGAAGTGCCCTCGACGAGCGCCTCTCTATTCGAGATCAAAGTGGACCCAGTATTTTGCATATAGGCCCATTTGACTGGGTGTAAGATCCGTTTCTCCGAATTTTTGACGAGATGTCCGACTGTTATCTAAGTCTTATTTTTGAATCCACCCGCCAGTCTCGTGACGTAAGTGATCTCTCCAAGGTGCGATGACAACTAAAGTCAAAGTTCAAGGGTCAGGGGTCATTTTTACTTCATTCACCCACCCTGATTTTCCCATCACGAATACTAACAGATTTCACATTTCTATACTACTGATTGATGAGTTAAAAATGGACGGGCTGGCAATCAGATCAAAAGGTCGCTTTGAGTATGTACCCTCGCCTTTAGGAATTTGCAGTTGAGTATGGGCAGGCCTGATTAGTAGGCATAACATATATTAATCCTTACTTTGGAATGAGCATTCCGAATTACAGTAATTTTTAAGCAGTATCGGGAATCTAAATACACAGCGCATATGAACAGCAGTTCCTTCGTGTCCCCTCTTTGGCGAGGGAGGTAAATTGAGATACAATGCTGGAAAAGCCTATGACGGGATAAACAAGTTTCTTTGTTTTGAGCATGGAGCCTACTATAGAAAGGTGCTCCATATTTTGAGAAACACGTAACGGTATGTCTGGATCATGTTAGAATATTCAGATCCTTCATTTTATTACACAAATTTTTCCAGACATATTTATATTGCGTGCGAATGAATGTGTGATAGAATATGATGCTCATAGAGACCGATATTGGGCTAGCACTACAACGACAGCATAAATATGATGTGGGCAGTTCGAGTGTCAGTTCAGACTGGCAAGGTTCTCGGTCGTCTCAGGCATTATATATGCGGTGGAGGCAACTGAACTTGGAGGACAAGCTGACCGTATGGCGTCGTAAACTCGGCACATCAGGTACACTTTCATACGGATTATTGTTCAACATGGGCCATAATCTGCGTGAGAATTGTTTTTCGCTACCATTCGTGCATCAAATAAGGTCATGTCAGCTTTAAAATACAAGAAACTGGTGCGAGATTTAAGGTTTATCACGCATTCTTTCAAAAGGGTCAGATCAATAAAGGTAAACTGTAAAATATGGCAATGGGTGGTGACAGACGCAAAAATGCTATAAATTTAATATATTACTGGAAAACCTTGCCTCAAGTGAAAATTTCGAGATATACTGAGAATTTAAATGGATAAATATACGACAATATAACTATCACCAGTCGGTTTCATGTAGAGTATATGTTTAAATTTCCCACTTATTTGATAAACACATCGTACTATTCGGTATAATCGCGCACAAAGCAACATCTTTCTAGCAAACTTGAAACTGCTCCCTTCTGACTTATTTACCTTGATTCGCTCTCCCATGTTTATTGGTAAAAAGTGGTCAGCGGAAAACTATATTTGTGCGCAACGTCTATTAAGCACGAACAATAAATAAATAACTTATTTCAGCGCTCGTTTTTGGCTGATACCATGCCGAAATAAAATTTTCTTGTGTCGGTTTTATCTTAGAAATGGTTTTATGAGCTGTCACACGATTATTGAACGTCCAAAAGTTAAGTGTCGAAATGTATGGTCCCGATAATGTACACAAGCCAAACAACGCAAACTTATACGTTCATGACTGCAGTTACTACTTCATTTAATAATCAGCATTAGAATCGTCTATCCATCTAGCAAGGATTCCCCCTTTGGATTTGACAGAAACATCCGAGAGCGGGAAATTCTGGATGCTAGAACTTGGGTCAATGTTTCCGTATGGTATAATGTCAGTGGGTTCGGCAATGTTACAAACCGCCTTTCAAATATGTCCAATATTACCCAGCTATTTAAACCCCATCAACGGAGACATCGCAGCCATGGTTGGAGAAAGTTTAATAATGCGATGATTCACGATCATATCACTTTAAACTATTTAGTGGGTTTAACTAACACACCCATTAGTATACATACATGTAGCTTACGTACAGTTCTGTATGAGTAGGCTCTGAGAGTTTTAAATCATATAGCCAGAGATATACAACAATCTGCGTCCTCAGGGAATATAATACCACCCAAAATCACTAAAGTATTTTTAAGATATAGCGTATTTTTGGTTGTATCATCCAGTGAACATAATCGAAACATCCTAAGATCGACTTTTCTTCAAACTCAACTACTTCGATAAGGACTGGACATTATTAATTTGCCTCGAATCATGAGTGATCCAGAGGTACGCAACGCTGTACCAAACTATTTTAAGTTCACAGAACCTCCTTGCATTTCATGTAAGTGTACTAAATCTATAGCCACCAAATATTCAATTACTTTAACGCTGTCAATGAGTTTGACCGGAACTTATACAAGTCGGGAGGCTATAGTTGTGATTGTGAATCGACGAAATTTATCTATAAACCATGCAAACATATTGTGACTGGTAACCTTGATGTGGTGAGTGATAAGAACCTAAGGTTACTCATGATAGAGACCTAGATATAGAGAGCCGAGAAAAATAAATCTGAATGCCGACCAGAAGATAGTCCTGTCTGCTTTGGAACAGTACGTTATTGATTGGTCTAAGCGAGAAAAAGTTGAACCCACAGTACTCGCTGATTGGCTGGACCTCACCAAGAGCAAGGTTGTTGAAACAATCCACCATATTGACAGAAGTACCCTTCCCCAAGCAAAACAAGTACTGAGAAACCTCAATTCGCAAGAAGTTCTAACAAATAACCAGAGTAAATCCGTCATAGTCCCAGCAGACAAAGCTCCAAACAATATAATATTGATATGTAAATATTACTATTACAAGGTGCTGGTTAAAGAATTGAGTGTAAAAATATCATCATCAAATACGTCTACTTACTCCCAAACTGCATTCACTTTGGAAGATTATTTAACAATCACAAAACGTTTCTCATGGAAAGAGGCATTTGTCTTCCAACCAATCATAACGACATACCGAAAGTATACTGGACTCCAAAAATGCATAAATCACCATACAAAGCTAGATTCATAGCTGGCTCTATAAGCTGCACCACCAAGCTCCTTTCAACCCTGTTTACGAGGGCCCTTCAGGAGGTAAAAGCATTTTGGGAAAGGTATTCCGCCACTATTTCTGAAAACTTTGGCGTTGAATGTATGTGGATATTCAAAAACTCAAAATGTCTAACGGAAGAACTTGATGCTAAAGGTCACATGTCGTACAGACATGTATCCACATGGGATTTCTCGACTCTATACTGCAATCCCTCACCAGGGCATTATTGACCGTCTAAGTTCATTAATAGTATCTGTGTTCAAGAAAACTGATCGTAGATATATTAATGTCGGAAGCCAAAAAGTATTCTTTAGCTCTACTACATACAAGAGATATTTTTCATGGGATGTTTCTTTGTTTATAGAGTTGCTTGAATTTATCATTAAGAATATCTATGTGAAATTTGGTAACACAATATATCAACAGCATATAGGTATTCTAATGGGTACTAATTGTGCACCCCTGTTGGCTTACCTATATCTGATTTGCTAGATCCTGTGTTAAATTTGACCATTTTAATCAACGTCACAAAAAATTGTTGCAGAAACTTATAAAGCAGGGCTATACCACCAAGCGCATCCACTCAAACTTTCTCAAATTTGGCGATACATATCGCATGCTGATAGCAAAATACGAGCGTAGCGTGCAAGATCTATGGCGTTACGTTTCGTAACTTGTGTCTTATTCTGCTTAGCCCGGGCCTATGGGCCGTATGAACCCATGTACACCAAGATGCTCATGGTAATCATATGAACAGTCACAATCAAAGCGTGACTGAGATACAGTATTCTCTAGATGACGACTTTACAACGAATATTATGGATTAAGAATACTGATCAGCGATACGGATTTGAACATCATGATGTCTTGCCGGCATCCTTGAAAACTGTTGACCGCTTCTCTCTTGCAGGAAACTAGCCTATATTTATGTATACTATGATTGTCTTTTTAAATTTGGTGCTAATACTGTTATATGGAATATGTCTTTGGATTATGGACGCGGATATTCTTTAATGAACGACGGCTGAATTATGAATGACGGACCAGACGCTTGTATTTATAGTGTTGTCTAAATTCCTCGGATATGGGTTGTCGTTGGAATTAAGCGAAATTTCCCCAGATATATCTATTGCTAGTATTATTTCTAGGATATAATATTTCAAAATGTGTTATTAGGGATAAATATATATATTTATTATATGACCATCAGTGCATCGTTCGTGAGATTGGTTCAATGACCACCACGTGATATTCCACAAAAAGTGTTATCACCTGCCAAAATGTTAAGTCTTTGCCGTGCAGGAGCGTGCTAAAAACAGACCAGAATGATGTCACCGGGGAAGCCCGTCACGTGCTCTGGGCAGCCGACATCCACAATAGCCGACCAATCCGCAGGTATGAAAGCATACGAAAATGGGGTAAGAAACTATTATACTGTTACTGATTCAGTACTAAAACCATCCTCATAACAGGGTTAATACACCCCTGACCGCAGTCGAATGTGCTCACCGGAGCTAGATGAAACAGTCTACTGGCGAACTGATATTTCGATTGGTCAATTCTCGATTTGAAAAGGGGGCATTCCAAACAGTACAGCGATGTAGAGAGGAGAGGCTAGTGAGTGACAAACAACAGTTTTATTCGCTAACTATCCTGAAACGACAGAAAGGCTGTCATAAAAACATGCACCTTTAGAAAATCTAGAACAATTAATTAGAACACGGCGCTGTGATTTGCGTTCAGCGACAATGCTGTACAGTCGACATGTGATTGCCCGACAAGCTGTCACCTCTACACCGTCAGTAATCCACCCACTGTATCACACACAGTACGGCAGTCTATACGCATGGACTATATTCATGCGAAACACAAACAAATGTCAATACCGTAAACTCGTTAGCAGTGTTCAGTGTTCGGTGTCCATTTTTTCACGTATATTATCGTTCTATTGGCGTTTGAAACGCGTTTTAATAGCGTTCTCTATTGACTAGTGATCGTAAACCCTCAAGTAAAGTTTCCATCAAATGAAAGACCATTGCAAACAGTGTGGGAAAATATTTATTTTAATTTATTACGATTTTACTACACAGAGTAAACTGCAATTAAAGCATGGTATTCTATGGTGGTCTGTTGCAGTCATATTTAGGTCCAGTGACGTCACACTTAATGCTTAATGTATGTATACTTTGAGTTTCAACACAGGCTCACTGTTCCAATGTGCATGTTTCACCAAATCTGGGAGATGGTGACTCATGAGTGTCAAGTCAATTTGAATCTTGCATTTAATTTCCCAGATTTTGGAACATGCACATTGGAACAGTGAGTCTGTGTTGAAACTCAAAGTATACATACCTTAATCTTGAATCAAGCATTAGAAAGTGCATACAAAGTTTGAAATATATGTATTAAGGCAGTGTGACGTCACTGGACCTAAATATGATCGCAACAGACCACCATAGAATACCATGCTTTAATTGCAGTTTATTCTGTTTAATAAAATCGTAAAAAATTAAAATAAATATTTTCCCACACTGTTCGCAATGCTCTTTCATTTGATGGAAACCTTACTTGAGGGTTTACGATCACTTTAAATACTATATCACACTCTGCACATGTATGCTTGGGTATTTCATGGCGTGCACATGTGTGATGACGTGAACTGTCCAGGCGATGAAAAGGATTCGAGCAAGTCGTACACGTGAACATCGTGGTAGAGTGCCTACTGGATGGAACGTCGACTTTGAGATACGCTTGCTTGTATGGACGTAACACAGTAACGTCCGCCGATGCCTAGCTTAACGCTTCAACGCCCTAGTGAAATAGCTCAGAAGCTCTGATGGGACTAGATATTCCACGGAATTGACACTAATTCACCGAAATGCAGTGAGGCCCGTCAACGCCCGTCTCAACGCCTTAACGCCTTATATTTATGCCTTAACATCCGTCTCAACGCCTTAACGCCCTATCTCAACGTCTTAACGCCCTATCGTAACGCCTTAACGCATCGTCAAGATGACGTCAAGTGACGTCATCACCAGAAGAGACGTCACCGCATACATGTGCGTTCTCAGTAAGTGACGTAATCGCACACATGCGCACGTCCCTGGTGATACACGCGCACCCTGGTGTATCCTATTCCCTACGGGCTATAGGGTACGGGGTGCACTACCAGGCGCGTGCACATGCGTGCGACGACGTCACTTACTGAGAGCGCGCATGCATGCGTGACGTTACTTTCGGTGATGACGACGCTTGCCGTAATCTCCAAGAGCTCCGAGCTCCTAGTGCTCAGAGCTCTTATGCGCGCGATGATGTCACTTCCGGCGATATCCAGTGATGACGTCACTTTCATCATGAGACAGGGGTCAATGGCCAAAACATTTGCGTGTGATTGGATGGTTGACAATGCGTTAAGGCGTTACAATAGGGCGTTAAGATAAGGTGTTAACGCATTGAGATAGGGCGCTGAGGCGTTGGCACGGGCGTTAAGGCGTAAAGATACGGCGTTAAGGCGTTGATACGTGCGTTAAGGCGTAACGATGGGCGCTGACGGCATCACTGCATTTCGATGAATTAGTGTCAATTCCATGAAACATCTAGTCCCATCAGAGCTTCTGAGCTATTTCCCCAGGGCGTTAAAGCGCTAAGATAGGCGTTGGCGGACGTTACTGTGTTACGTCCATAAAAGCAAGCGTACCCAAAGACGTGTAAAGTCGACGTTCCATTCACCAGAGACTCTACCACGTGTAGAGTGTACGACTTCGAAGGGAAGAACCCATGGAGGTTGATCCATCGCCCCGAATTGAAGAGCCGATGGAGATTGATCCCAGTGTCGAGGAGCCCGAGAAGTAAGAGCTCGGAGCTCCAGTATCCTGGACTGCCCGAGGACAAACGGATCAGAGCGAAATTGGACGAAGATTGAACTTTCTGAAATGGCGGCTTCTAATTGGAAAAGAGCGTTCTTGACTTGTAAACATTTCCAGCGCTGTTCCACTAGCAAGGGTATGATGTAACAGTGGGGAAAATACACTATATGAAAACTTGTGAACGTGTTGATCTGTCTTTCTCTCATCTGTCTGCATCATGACAATAACCCGTTATGGATTAACTATGGAAGACGTTAGGACGGTAATCCCATTCCTCCACCTCCTCCACCTCCGTCTCCTCCTCCTCTTTCTCCTGCTCCACAAACGCACACACAGGTAAATCTACTAGGTAGCCGGTTGGAATAAGGCCCTCATCTCCACCAAAAGCTCACTTGCACCTCCGAAACTCCCCTTTCTCTACTACTCCCGAGTGATCTATAAATAGAAAAAGGTTTTTCCCAAAAAAATCGCGAAAAATTTGCTCTGACATATAGGGCGATGACCTACAAAACAGGGGGGTTTCCAGCTAAACACCCCGTGCAATGTCCGGGTGTTGAGCGATGACATCATCGGGGATCACCATGTTTTGTTCCATGATTGTCGATGCGTTAGTATTATATAATAGCATGGTACAATCTCTCGCAAAACGAAAACAAAAAAGTTATGCTAGTGCGTTAAAGCGTTATGATGAGGCGTTAGGGCGCTAAGGCGTTAAGATATGGCGTTAAGGCGTTATGCTAGGGCGTTAAGGCGTTAGGATTAGGCGTTAAAGCATTGAGGCATTAATAATAGATGCCACAGGCCCATTTGATGGAACTTATTCTGCATGTTTTAGGTGTGAAGTCCGTATTCCGCTTTTTATTTCCGCCATTTCTCACCTCTTGACATGCTATTAGCTCATATAGATATGGTTGATAGGGGTTTTCCATAGTTTAGGGCTAAAGTTCGTATTTCCGGATCTTTCATTTGCACCTATTCCACTCAAAACCTCCACCGAAGTGCCCTTTTCCCACAATTCCATGCCTGCGCATGCACACCATAACCCTACTTTTACGACATACCAGCTCAGTCGGACTCTTCCACACGAGTGCTTCAAACTGATACCTCACATGACCCATTCGGACCAATATTGGTCCACCTCAACCCCAAAACGTCCCTTTCAATGCCCTTTTCTCATAATTCCCAGTTTGCGCATACGTACCATAGCCTGACTTCCACGCCACACCCGTCCTATCGGATGTTTCCCCGAAAGTGCTTCAATATGACGCCTCACACGACCGAGTACGCCCAATATTGGCCCACCTTGACCTCAAAAGGTCCGTTCCGATGCCCTGCGCCATTACCTTACTTCAGCTCCATACCTATCCTTACGTCCACCATACGTCCACCGAAATGTCCTTTTCCCACAATTCCATGCCTGCGCATGCACACCATAACCCTACTTTTACGACACACCAGTCCAGTCGGACTCTCCCACACGAGTGCTTCAAACTGATACCTCACTTGACCCATTCGAACCAATATTGGTGCACCTCAACCCCAAAACGTCCCCTTCAATGGCCTTTTCCCATAATTCCCAGTTTGCGCATGCGTACCATAACCTTACTTCCACGCCACACCCATCCTATCGGATGGCCCCCCATGAATGCTTCACTATGACACCTCACACGACCCAGTACGCGCACTATTGGCCCTTCTCGACCCCAGAACGTCCACCCCAGCTCTGCCTATGGACTACGCATGCACACGGTAACTTTTCAACGAAAGTCAACTCATAGCCAGAAGACCCCTCCCATCGTCTGTTACAGTTACATCGCGAGACAGAGAAAACAAGGTGCCACACCCAATACCGCAGATGTGCATGCATTGAAATAACTGCAGCGTACGGTTTTCTTTATGGGCAGATAACTCCTGCTGGGCCGTCACGTGACCGGAAGTGACCTTTGACCCCAGATGTGACCTTGTACCCGGACGTGACCTTTGACCCAGAGGTGACGACACAGTGACGTCATCGCCACGTCACGCCATAAATCAGCGGCAGATAACTCTGGGCGCGCAATTTTACCACAGAATTTGCTCTCTTCCTACTACTACGGAACCACCAGGCAATTCACAATTCCTCACCATGCAGGTCCGAGTTGGTCCGGAACTACCAGGCAGGTCCGAGTAAGTCCGAAACCACCAGGCAGTGCGAACTTCTCACCCCCTTAAAGCTCGGCTGAGATACTCAGGCTACTCATGAGGATCTACCGTATTCTTGGATGCGAATGTGAGGTGCCCACACTGTAAAAATTGGTGACATGTTTAACGTCTCAAAATGAAACATGATTTTGTCCCAACTTTTGGGACATGTAAGTCCATATTTCATTTTGAAACGACTTCATGTTTCAACTTGAAACACATTCCATCGTCATATGTGTTAATGATGTCTCAATATGAGACATGTCGTCGTGAAACACGTTGTGAAATGTCGATTCTTGCTTCATAATGCTACATATTTCTCTCTGTTTTTCCATGAAAACATGTCTCATAGACGTAAGAATACAGCTATTTGAGGGTTGTAACATGTTTCACTCTCGTTGCCGTTTCACTATAATGACCCGAATAGGAATTTGAAACATCAAAGCCGAAACACGTACAACCGAGTCGCAAACGCGACATGTCTCAAGGAACACAGTATAAAAGACGGATAATGCTGTCTGAAGCATAAATGCATAAATTTTGACTTTTCGTTTACCAATTTTATATAAATCTGCGTGCATGCAACCTTGATATTGTGATGTGTTTTGACAAAACTATTTCCGAAATACTATTTCATGACCCTTTAGGTCGGTTATTGTAAACACAACTATTTGTGAGAAACAGTTATGTAATTTCAAATTTATACAGGATAACATAGAAACTGCTTGTGTAAGGGTAATGAAATTTATACAGGATAACATAGAAACTGCTTGTGTAAGGGTAATGAATTAACCTTGGTTTTGACGACTGAATTTATGTAATGCGACAGATTCGTGATCTGCCTGTCATAACTGCACCGAATTTATAAGGACATTATGTTGGGTTAACTTGACATTGTAACGTATAGCATTGTATATAATGGAATGAGTGGCACATACAGGCAGGCCATTACCATCGGGTCTCACAGAGGCTAATATCATGTCTCCAATGATAGATGTTACTATCTCCAGTTCTGAAAATGACTGTGTACAAAATGGTCTGATGTTAATGAAGTTGTGCTAGTCTGCCTGCCAAATGCTGCCGATCATTCCTAAGTTAGGTGGAATGAATTTACGATAAATCGGCTTAATATTCAACAGACATGAACTTCGTTTTTGTTGTATCCTGTCTCATTTAAAGAGGCTGTCAAGTCTTCGAGAAATCTCAGAAGCCGGACCTTGGAATCTAATATCGTACAGGTTTTATCACCTGAGTCTGAGACGACTTCGCGTTAGAACATCTTAAGATCACGCGCACAAGCCCTTGTCGTCTTGAAGACCGAAAATTTCATAACGTGTCCGTTTGAAACATGTGACATCCTGCACAGTGAAACACGTGTTGTCTCAATCTGAAACATGTTACGGCCGACAACATGTTTCAAAATGAAACGTCTAAGCCCAAACATGACTTTTTCTCAACTTTTGGGACATGTCGCAAGCGAAACTGGTTCGAACATGTCTCAAACTTGGAAGTGTTTCATAATAGTCTATCTCCCATTACATGTTTCATCAGATGGCCAGATCGCCTGTGAACGAAACAGAAATACACGAAACATTTATTAAATTCAACTTGCATCAGTTTTTATTCTCTTATCTTCGATGGAAGTCAAACTCGGGTATAAACCAACAATAACCTTGCAGACAGGAACATATATAACAGACAAGCTTGCTCCTCAGGTTAACAATGAATATGATAATTCCAGACAGATACAAGTTCGGTACATCATAATTCCTGATGTGATCCCATTTATCATAGCGTGAAAATTGTTCATGACAATAATGTGCTGAAGTTTTGGTGAACTAGATCAATGATTCACACCAAATGGTACATTTACATTCAGATATTAACCAAAATAATAATTTACTTTAGTTTCCACATCGGTCTGTTGACATGACACAGCCTAATCCATCTTCGCTTACCCAAGTCGAAAACTACACGTGTTGCCTTGGCTGAACGTAACACATTATCCGATCAGAATACAGGTCTGGTGATGTCATAGCGCTATAAATATTCCGTGGTCCATATTAGGGGAAGTGCAATGTATGACCTCTTTAAAATTCAAATTTGATTGGCTCTTCGATGGAAATTAACATCAATACACCCACCACTTGCCATATTTGGAGATCACACGGGCAGACATCAAAGAAAATCCTAGCTGCACGGTGTTGGCAAGCTCCTATCTTGATTGGCTATATGCCATCACGTGCGTTTCCCTGTTTAAACAGTTTACTCTATTTAATAAGTCAAGGTAAATGACGGAACGTTAGTGTAGTATTTAGCTTGAAAATGTGAAGATGAGCCTAATCCGGCACACAGGAAGCAGTTCTAAACAAGGGTACTATATTACACACAGATATCGACCGCACTTGATGATTTAGATACATGAATATCTGTAACTTGAAAATGATTTATTGTCTGCTCGCGGTAAATATCTCTGCACAGACAGTCGTTGAAATTCCATCCCGGTTCGGAGAATGGAATAGGGATCGCAGATGATTATTAAAATCGCGGAGTCCTGGACTCATCTCTAGTTGTTGCAACAGTGGCCACAGTCAGCGAGGAAGGAGGAACATTGTTTCATACGCCAACAATATTCAATATTTTCATAAAGATGAAAAATAATATCCCCTATCTCCTCTTGGTTTCATCTTCGTCGAACACTACACGTGTTGTCTTGGCTGAACATAACACAATATCTGATCAGAATACGAGTTTCGTGATGTCATAGCTCTATAAATTAGGTGGAGTGCAATGTATGACCTCTTTAAAATTCAAATTTTATTGGCTATTCGAAAGAAATTAACATCAATACAACCACTACTTGCCATATTTGGAAATAACACAGACTGACATCAAAGAAAATCCTCACTGCACTATGTTGGCAAGTTCCTATCCTGATTGGCTATATGACATCACGTGCGTTTCCCAGTTTGAACAATTTACTCTATTCATTAGGTGAAGGTAAATGACGGAACATTAGTGCAGTATTTAACTTGAAATGTGAAGATGCCTGATTTGGTGTGATTTGTGTCACGTAATGACCATCCCGCGCAAGACTGTAATCATATATAGAGCGATCGTATTTCCTATGTCCAGAAAATCTCCTGATGCGCTACACGCATTTAAAACACTGGATGTATAGCTTTGGTCACACAGAGAACACAGTTGTTGCTTCTTCCAACGCGAACTCCCATCAATGTCACTCTTTTTTATAGCAAACCTGCTGCGTATTTTGTTGGTATGAATGTTTAACGAGATTACTCTTAACCCTCCAAAACATGAAGGAGCATCATGCCCTCACTCCAAACTTTCTACGCTATATCGTCGAAACCACAAATTATTAGGAGCTGACACTGCTTGATTTTACAGCGTATTATATTTGAGTCAGTTTGTCCCTATTTGTATACCCCTCCCAGAAAAGGATCATTGGTAAATTTAAAGTGGCGGTCATGTGTGGTACGAGAAAAGTGGTGTTTTATCTTTTTCTTCGAGATTTATTTTTTTTGTGGATAAAAGAGTACATGAACTATTTTATTTCACATCAGATAAATCTTCTCTAATGTACCATGTAGTTTACTTTGGAGACCGTAGTAGTAGGTAGCACGCATTGAAGGGCCAATTGGGTTCAGTGCGCATGCGCAGAAATAATTTTGTGGGCGTGGCTATGTGTGTGCGCATGCGTGAGTTTATGTTAATGAGTTTTATGCAAATGAGGTCATTGGGTGCATTGGTACTATTCAAGATGGCGGCTTGTTTTTTCTAGGTTAGGGGTGGTCGGTTTCAAGATGGCGGCCCATTGCACTTGTTTCGGTCCTCATTTGCATATTTTCAAGATGGCGGCTTGTTTTTTCTAGGTTAGGGGTGGTCGGCTTCAAGATGGCGGCCTGTTTTTGTAGGTCAAGGACACTTGCACTTGTTTCGCGCCTCATTTGCCTATTTTCAAGATGGCGGCCTGTTTTTTCTAGGTTAGGGGTGGTCGGATTCAAGATGGCGGCCTGTTTTTGTAGGGTGCGGTCAATTGCACTTGTTTTCACGGTCCTCATTTGCATATTTTCAAGATGGCGGCCTGTTTTTTCTAGGTTAGGGGTGGTCGGATTCAAGATGGCGGCCTGTTGTCCCCTCTGAAAATATGCAAATGAGGTCTCTGGGTTTTTCCCCACTGTTTTCAAGATGGCGGCCTGTTTTTTGTGGGTTAGGGGTGGTTGGTTTCAAGATGGCGGCCTTGTTGTCCCTGAAAATATGCAAATGAGGTCTTTGGGGTCGTTTTCCAGAGGGGGTTTGTGTGTGTGTGTGGTCGTGTTCAAGATGGCGGCTTGTTTTTTGTGTGTGAGGATTGATCCGCTGAAAATATGCAAATGAGGTTCAATGGGCTATAAAAGGAGTCCATTTTTAGGGTGAGGGTGTATTCAATCTGACTTACCTGACCTGTCTCCCTGCCTGCCTGCCTGCCTTGCTTGCCTATCCGCTTGTATGAGACGAAAAGCATGAGACGTGGAGCAGATTTTCCCTTCGATCCAGCCGCACCTCCGGTTGAAGTCTTGCCTGAAGATGCACGTGTCAGGGGCATTTATCAACGACACTGGTCTACCATACGCCATTGTTTTCACTGTGATCGTCGTCTTTTGGACTTATACAATTTTCGGCTGGAGGACCTCACGTATCTCACTACATATGCCGAGAACATTTTCAAAGATCAGGTGACAGCCTATAAGTTGAATGTCACATTTGGCTATATCTTACGGCATAAACAGACAGACCAACTGCGGTATTTCTATCCCAGTAACAATTCGTATGTGTTTGACCAGCCGTTCACCATCACGGATGAGATTTCTCTGGAGCCAGTGGTCGAGCAACTCACTACATTAGACCCGTTGGAGTGGGCCCGTCTGCAACGCCCCAATACACAATGGCTTGTGGAAATGGTCACTAACGTTACATTTTTCGTCACGAAAATGCGAGATCATCCGATCGGTGCTCCTGTACAACTCCCCCCGTGGTTGCTTCGTCGACAAGGCCTGTATGCATTAACAGCAGGAAAAAATGGACCCTACAAAGACCGGAAATATCTGTTTCGGTGTTTGGCCGTGCATCTGGACGAGTGTGACCCCAAGACTTGTGACAGAATGACCGATGGCTATTGGGAAGCGTATTTAGAGCATCAAGACATGGATAAGCGGCACTTCCGTGGAGTCCCCTTTAAGAATTTGGATGATGTAGAAACACTGTTCGATATTAATATCTTTGTTTATCGATTACGACGCGAGGAGGACGATACCTATGTGGCTGAATTGGTTCGTCGATCTACAGAACGGTATGCTGCTACGATGAAAGTGAATGTGTTCGATGACAATGGCGTGAGTCATTTTTCGCTCATTACCAATATGAGCCTGTACGCTCAGTCTTTCAGTTGTGCCCAATGCCATCGGGTGTTTCACCGTTCCCACGACTTACATCGCCACGAGAAAATCTGTGACAACAGTGTCAAGCGAGTCTATCCGGGTGGAGTGTATCATAATGCACCTACTATTTTCCAGGAACTGGCCGATGAGGGTATCATCATACGGGAAGAGGACCGTTATTTTCCCTACCGGGCATGCTATGATTTTGAGGCCCTGTTAGAGCCCATGGACTTGTTTTCGGCTAAAACGCAGTGGACACAGCGCCATATTCCCCTCAGTGTCAGCATTTCATCCAACGTACCTGGCTATGACGCTGCACCGGTGTGTTTCGTGTCCACGGGGGAATCCCATGAGTTTATCACCCGGATGATGGAGTATTTAGAGCAAGTCAGTGCGGCCAGTACGGCATTGTTGGTCACCAAGTTCGACGACGTACTCACCCAGCTGGACGACCGCATTCCTGAACCGGGTGTAGCCTTCATCGACGATGAAGAGTCCGAGTCCGAGTCCGAGGCCGAGTCCCAGCAGTCCCAGCCTCCGCAGGATGTCCCTTTACCTAAACCGTATGCGGAGAAATTGAAGTTACGGTTCCTTCAATACTTAGGTCAGTTACCGGTGCTCGGCTTCAATTCGGGACGATACGATTTGAACATGGTGAAGGAATTTCTCTACCCTTACTTGGCCCAGTCCGGTACCCTCAAGTCGGTGATCAAGAAGATCAACAACCATATGGCCCTCACTACCACATCACTTCGTTTCCTCGATATACGCAATTACCTGGCACCTAATTGTAGCTATGCGCAGTGGGTGAAAGCCTATAACTGTACCCAGATGAAAGGTTACTTTCCTTACTCCTATATGACGAGCCTGGATCGCTTAGAAGACACCCAGTTACCACCCCGGGAAGCGTTTTACAATGACCTGAAAGGGGAAGCTCTGTCCGAGACCACCTACATCGAACTCCAGCAGGTATGGAACGCTGAACATATGCAGACGTTGCGAGATTTCCTCATATGGTATAACAACCTAGATGTGGTTCCTTTCCTGGAAGCGGCCGAGAAAATGGTGCAACTCTTTTGTCGCCAAATGCACATCGACATCTTCAAAGAGTGTTTAAGTTTACCGGGTCTGGCGCTTCGCCATCTTTTTCAAGACTGTCCAACCTACTTCTCGCTGATTCAAAAAAAAGATGCAGACATGCATGAATGTCTGAAGCGGAACATTGTGGGTGGTCCCAGTCTTATTTTTCACCGCTACCATGAGAAGGATGTGACGACTCTCCCTAGTGGAAAACCCTGTGCCAAAATCATTGGTTTTGACGCCAATGCCTTGTACCTGTGGTCGCTCGCCCAACCTATGCCCAGTGGGCATTATACACGTTGGGTGTCAGAAGGTGAGCATTTTACACCTGAACGGACGCCGTATAAACATCTTGCCGACCAGTGGATAGACTGGGAAGCCTATCGACGGGCCATTTATATTCGTCACCAGACCAACGCCACGGAGAAGCGGATAGGGGATCGCCGACTGCCCGTCGATGGGTTTGCCCTTGTACGAGGCACACCCACTGTATTTCAGTTTTACGGGTGTTACTGGCACGGTCACGAATGTCATTTTAGCGCTGGCCGCTTCAATGAGCGACGTGGAAAATCGGCACAAGAATTACGGGCCGAAGTAGTGATCAACGGTGATTATGTCAAAGAGCGAGGATTCCATCTCATAGAGATGTGGGAGTGTGAATTCCACACGATGTGCCAGGCCCTGCCCCATTTACAACGGTTCTTAAAAGAGCGTGAATATCCCTTGAGTCGTCGGCGACTGCTCAGTCTACCTCAGATGTTGGACGCCATTCGTTCGGGTCAGCTCTACGGCTTTGTAGAATGTGATGTGCACGTTCCCGACACTCTCAAGCCCCTCTTCGCCCAGTGTCCGCCTATCTTCAAGAACACGCTGGTGGGGCGGTCTGACATTGGCGAGACCATGAGCGCCTACGCGGAGCAACACGAGTGTTTATCTAAACCGCGCCGCATGTTGATTGGAAGTATGTGGGCGCAGAAAATCTTGCTGGGCACCCCCTTACTGCAGTGGTACATGAACCACGGTTTGGAAATTACTCAAATCTATCAGGTAATCCAGTACGTACCTGAGGCTTGTTTTGCGGAGAATGCGGACCTCGTAACGAAGGCCCGTCGTCAAGGGGATCAAGACCCGAGTCAGGCCATCATGGCTGAATGTTGGAAACTCACTGGCAATGGTTATTATGGAAAAACGGTAACCAATCAGGATAAGCACGTCAATGTGAACATTTGCACGACTACCCAAGCCCGCAAAAAAGTCAATTCCCCACTGTTTCGGTCCGTGGAGGTGATCGATGACGATACCTATGAAGTGACTTTAGCCAAGAAGACTATCCAGTATAATTTACCCCTCCAAATTGGGTGTATGGTCTATCAGATGGCCAAGCTGAGGATGTTGGAATTCATCTATGATTTTATGGGTGTGTATTTTGATCCCTCAGACTGGCAACTCATGGAGATGGATACAGATTCGGCCTACATGGCCGTTTCCCACCCGGACTGGGAGTCTCTCGTTAAACCCGAGTTACGGGAACAATATGAGGCGGAACGGGACCAGTGGCTACCCCGACGCGATCACTACACGTACGACAAGCGCACACCCGGGCTCTTCAAGCTGGAGTGGAGCGGAGATGCTATGATTGCGCTCTCCTCCAAGACCTACTACTGTTACGGAGGAACTGACGGTGGAGAGGATAAGTTTAGCTGCAAAGGAGTGAGCCGGCGCGATCCCAACATAGACAAAGCGCTCTACCTGGGTGTATTGCAAAGCCAGGCCAGTGCGAGTGGCACTAATCACGGATTCCGGGTCGTCGACCACCAGATGCGGACCTATATCCAGCAAAGAGACGCCTTTACTTTCTTTTATCCCAAACGAAAAGTATTGGCCGACGGTGTGAGCACTACCTACTTGGACTTGTAAAATGTGGAACATTAACTGTGGATACACGAGTTATAAAACTGTAAAAGTCAGAATGGCCGAGTGGTCTAAGGCGCCAGTCCTAAAGGCTGGTGGGGAAAACCCGCGTAGGTTCGAATCCTACTTCTGACAAACTTTTTTTGTACCTTAATCACTACTATTCTATGTGTACATACCTCTACTATTTGTACCCTGTATTCTATTTGTATAGTCTAATCCTTGCTTGTTGACTTAAATAAAGAGAGAAAAAGTCAAATCATTTTTTTGTGTTTTTTCATCAATTTATTCAACAATGAACGTCAGAACAACAACGTCATAACAATATAATGTGATAACAAGGGGTCTGCGCGCGCGCGCGCAGTACATTTTTTAAGTTAACCATAAAACCCTCGCTGGAGGTGACTGGGGTCGACCTATAACCCTCATACTCGTGAGGGCTATATATTATTTAGCTACATACTATTAGATGTACCTCAAAACAGCAATAAGCACTATTCTCCTGAACCCCTGAAAATATCCCTAATATCAAAGACCAGTCAATATATCTACCCGACATTATGGTGCCACAATTGACATTCATCTTGAATTTGGTGCTCATGCTGTGATATGAATTAGGTCTTTGGATTATCGTGTTCATTTCATCAAGCGAATTTCTACGTTCCCACTTCGAACTCACCTTGATATATCTGGCCCTCTTCAATGTAAAAAGAACTTATGAATGGACACGAGACGTCCCTCACCTCAAAAATATTTGAAATTCGAAATGGGTCGCACAAGAGCGTCATTGATTGGCTGACTTATATAGTGGGCACCATATTAGGAGGAAGGATGCTGCTAATACAGGATGGTGTTACTCTAATCTCAATCGACGTGTACGTTCTGATTGGTTTCGTCTCTCATTCATAGGCGAAATGTACAGCTCGGAATTTGAACGCTGAAGGTGGTCAGATAAATCAAGGCAGGTTCGAAGTGGGAACGTAAAAATTGGCTGGATAAAATGAAGATGTGGATTATGGACACAGAGATTCTTTAATGGACCACGGCTGAATATTGAATGACGGACATGACGCTTGTATTTCAATTGAAACGCTATTTATTATTTAAAGGTGAAATGCAAAGTTTTTAAATTCTCAGTTTCACATTTAATATAGGTTGAATAATGATAGATATACCAGTATATCTACTTCACCTGAATTATTTGAATTATCTTGTCTGCTAGGATCTTTTTGAAAGTTGGTACACCTAGATTTGCAAAACGTCATCGCGTATCTTTCTTTGATTGTGATGTCACGTCAGACCAGCCGCCAGGAGACTGAACATTACAAGTATTGACGAAAGGCTGTGTGGTCTGATGTAATGTCACAAACCAGCGTTAAACAAGGCCAGATATGCAATGTGGATTTCATCTCTGAAATCGACATGGCTTGAGATACCAACATCGAAGCACTTTCAAAAGCTACCAAGCATGCCAGGAGGCAGAATACTTCAAATAAAACCAAATGAAGTAGTTAGGCTGATATTTCAATCATTAAATTGCCCATGAAGAATATGAAAAGGAAATATGAAAACCTTTACATTTCACCTAAAATTATTTATACTTCCAAACATCATCATTGCTTGACTTCGAATATTTGAAAAAAAATATGATGAGAAACAATAAAACAGGCAAAATAAATAGAGTATACACAGGCGAAGATCTCTTGTTTTAGTGCTCGGAAATACGATAGAACGCGTCTCTGGCCATGTAAGACCCCTGAAGCTTCCGGGCCTAGGTAGCCCCTGGACCCTCAACTATTCTGCTGTGATAGTGGTCCCTCCAATCACAAATTGCTTCGAGGGGAAATGCTCCTCCTACAGTGAGTGAACAGAGACACCCACCAACATACCACTAGATCATCGATCGACAGGAAAGCCTCTCTAAAATGGAGGATATAAGGGTCGTTTTCACATGTTTGCCAAGATGGCAGATCGATGTATTTTGTTATGGCAATGATTGTCTATTCCACTCTTCCATAACAGATTTCTATGTAGGGAGTAGCCTTATTTTAAGGGCAACTACAAAAGGGGGATAATGGGTCATGTACAAGAATTTAGGTGAAGATCAAAATATCAAGGTCACTGCTAATTCAAAATCAGGAATTCCTTAAAATCACAATTTGTGTATGAATGGATACATTTGGGCATTTCTGTTGCATACGATTGAGGTTAAGGTCAACATGATTCGAAAATCAGGACACTGTTTTGTTTTTCGAGTGGATACATTATGGAGATATGTTAAAGGCCACTCTTGCTAATTTTTTAAAAGCTTTGTTCCATAATATGGTACTCGCATATTCTTGAGACATGGTGGTAATGATAAGACAGAAATCGACATATTACATATGCATACACACATGATGACAATATTGATGTCTTTTTTGGCTGTAGCCCGAGAATGTGTCCAGTGTGAAGCTTGGCATAAATGACAGAATTATTCTTGAGTAATGGTAATTCAAAACAAAAAAAGGTGACAAAACGAACAAATTTGACCCCCAACAAATAGGTCAATCTCGCTCTGTCATAAGACATGGGCGTCGCCAGGATTTCTTCAGAGGGCTCTGTTTCCTATGCTTATTAGAGAGCCCATTACCCAGACACCATGTGCAGGGTGGCCCAACATTGGCCCAATATGTTGAGTTTTATCGGGCTAATGTCGGCACCCGACTTCGGCTCAACAACCTTTTGCACCGCAGCCCAATAATGGCGCTGACGTCGGTTGGAGAGTGACACCAGCGTTGGATCAGCAACGGATCAACGTCGGAAAATACAATTGCATCGGCCTAACGGCGACCCTCAATTCACCCAACATCAATCCCCGTTACACTCACTGCCAATTTGTTCAAAACTGGTTGTCAATCACTACAAACAATGTCCACACTAGCCGCAGGTGATTGTCAATCATTGTAAATGTCCATATGTTGTGTTGACAAACAATTAAATTGTTCACCTCTGAGGCTGTCCACACTTTATGATAACCATTGTTCGACTATTTTCTACATTTCAACCGATTGCCCAGTACTGTTATCACTGTAATGTATGACCACTGAATATTCACTACCGCCCACACTGTTCTGATTATCACCACTGATCTCACCATTGTCCATGCTGTATGACAACCGATCGTCGAGCACTGCTTGTCAATGTATGATAACTTATCCAGCACTGCTCTCACCATTGTCCCTGTTGTATGTCCATGTTGTATGACAAGTTGACAACTGATACACCACTGCCGACACTGTATGACATCATCCACTGCTGCCCTCACTATTGCGCATGTTATATGATAATAGGTTGTCCAGCACTGGTGTCACTGCATGACTCCAGCACTGGTGTCACTGCATGACAACTGATTAACCAGCACTGTCCTCGCCATTGGCCATGTTGTATGACAACCGATTGTCCACCATTGTACATGTTGCATCACTGAGTATCCACCAGTTTTGACTGCACCAATATTGGTTTTCTTCTGCCAATACTCCACCACCATAGCATCATGGGTCCTACAAAGCAGAACAAAATTGGTCACAGTAAGGTATTAAAACAGTCTAGCCTCACTATAAGGTGCCTCGATATAGCGCTGATTCTGATATAAGGTGGGTGCTGACATGTTCCCCAAATTAACAGATGCATATTATTTCAACCCTTTTATAAGACTTAAAATCGCTAAGATGCTTCAAATTGGCCTCCCAATAACAGCGTTGTAGCGGGGTTACACTGTATAAATTCATGTCCCAAGCAAAAACAGGATCAGAAATAACAGAAAATCGGTGAGGATTAAATGAATATACACAGGGCTCGAAATTCTCACAAACCCAGTAGCCCGTGAATTTGGAACTTGGTTGGCTGAATTTAACTCTGGAACTAGCTAACCCGCCCAACTGGCTTGTTATAATTTTACTTTTTTAGCTTTGTTTGATGAAATCTATGAGCCCGGTGGTCTGACAAAGTTTTATGGTAAATGCATGGAATGTTGTCACTCTTGAATAAGGTTGTTGAATAACAAATACTAAATTGGAGGGATATGCAAGAAATCTGAAACTTCTTATCATACAGGAGCACTAAATAATGGCACATGTACAATGAAATTGATCACGGAACCTCACAAATTTGACAAAGAATAATATTCAAATTCATGTACTATGAAGCATGATCAATAAGTCGGCTAAGTCTCATGTCATGAACATCAAGTGAAACACTCTTATACAACATGAACTTGGGTGTGATGGACGGACAGAGGGACAAAAAATAAGCAGCTTGATGTGCTAAGTATCCTGGGTGGCAGAGGCGAATTGAGGACTTCAGTAATTTTTGGTCCACAAAGACTCAATGGCATTCACAACAAAAAGATAATAATCCCCTGATTACTTTTAACACAATTTGCATATCATCTTAACAAACTCACCAGCAAACAGTTTAGAGCTGAGACGGCAGCTTAGCAATGGGGTCGGTGTCTGGTACATGTGGAGAAATAGAATATACAACTGGAAGTTTCTTCTAACACTAATTTATCAACCAAGTTTGTCGAATATCAAACATGTTTCATCACAATGCCAGATGACGTTCTGAAAAATAATAATAAACAGAATATTCAAAACATGGAAACTCCATTTCAAATCATGACACTATTATTTTCCAATGTATATAGTTATTAACCCCAGAGGGCCATGGGGAAGATTAGTCATGCTAACCATGTTTTACCCTCAATTTCCATCTCAAATGATGATCAGTACCAAATTATATATAAAATGCTAAGAATTCACACCCTAAGAAATCTATAGAAATTATGAATATGCAGGAATGTTTATGAAATGTATTTAGATCGAACAATGCCGCTAGGATGCCAGAATATCACTTGAAAGCCGATCATATACATCAATAATCACAAATGGGTTCAATTTCAAGATTCAATATCCCTTTGCTCTGACCTGCTTATTCAAGATAAACACGAAACAATCTGCACAGCCACTATACTAGTAGACCCTAAATTGGGACACGAATTACAAGCTATGCTTCAATCCTCAAATAGATAAAATCTTAGGGGTTTACCTTGCATCGTAACGTACTCTTGACGACTTGAACAAATGTATACGAGATCATGTTACTGTCAGGTAGTTCAATCATGAACGTCGCTCGCATGGGCTTATAAATGCGAGCGACGTTCATGATTGAACTAACTGTCAGGCAGACCCCATATTTCGTCACCGCATATACATTTCAGTTTTCTACGTCTACCGATTCGTTCTCCCAACAAATTTCTCTCATATACTGAATATCGGCCAAATAATGTCAAATTAAAAGTTTAACTTACTTGAAAACCCCATCGATTTCTCCAGTTCCGACACCCGGAAGCAGCCATGTGAAAAATGTTTGGAGCAGCTGCATACGCAACTCTCCAATGTTTTCTGTGTTTGTTGACGAAATTAATCCAAAGGCGGCGAGTTGAAGCTTCTCTGGGGGAAGAAGTGGTGTGACACCCCATCTCCTGTTGTACTATAACGTCCATAAACCACACATCGGTTTGGTATAATTTGGATACTACGGGCTTCGAAAGGAAGTGGCAAGCTCAGAAACCAGGCGACAAGATGGGTGACTCTTGTGACGTCACTTGACGGAAAATCCCGAAATAGTTGTGTTTTGTCTTGCATCTTCACTCTTCAAATCTTCTTCTTCTGTTTGTCTTGCTTTTCCTGGCTAAAAAATTACGTGTAGACTGGGTTGCAGTCTTATCATAGTGCCCTAAAAATTATAAAGATTTATCGAAAAAATAATAGGTAATTTTAATGCTTGGGCTATGGTGACACAGCTCTCTATACAGTAGATCAATCTATCTTGCACTAACGCCGTCCGATTTTGCACTCACTCACACCCGCCGCCATTTTGAAACACACCTGCTACCAACAAGCCACCATTTTGGCAAAAATCCAAAGACCTCATTTGCATATTTTCAGGGAAATAACAGGCCGCCATCTTGAAAACCGACTACCCCTAACCTACAAAAAACAGGCCGACATCTTGAAAATATGCAAATGAAGGCTGGGGATCGGGAAAGTGGATTGCTAGGGGATCGGGAAAGTGAAATTGACCTTGACCACCATCTTGAAAACCGACTACCCCTAACATACAAAAAACAAGCCACCATCTTGAAACACACACACACAGCCGAGTATAAATAACGTGTATGTTCACACATTTTATTAACAACTACACATCATGAGTTTAAGACGACGAGCCTTATTTACCCATCAACCTAGAGATCCAAGGAATAGGGGTACAGAAGAAGAACATAGCGAGATAATTACCCGGGAAGAAGATGGCGGACTGACTATTGTCTCCAGTTTTCAACGCGTTCTTGAAGATGTAACGAGGTTAAGAAGTACAGAAGAAGAACTCGGGGAAAGTGAACAAGACAACAACAACAGAATGGAGGAGGACATACAACAAGAAGATAACCAGGACGACACCCGTGATAGAGAACTAGCCAGTGTATGGTTAACTACTAGACCTCCATCAACCACCACTTCGACTGCAGACACTGAAACAAGAGCACGATGCCGACACACAGATGAAATATCACGCCTCAACGAACAAATTATCGACATGAGGGGAGCGATGTTGGGAATGGAAACCACAATGGCGGGATTGGAAGAGGAAATTGCCAGACAAAAGAAACTACGACATCATGAAGAAAAAATCAAACAATGTAGCATCTGCTCGAATGAAGAAAGCTTATACGCGGTTCTACCCTGTGGACATCTGTGTATGTGCAAGGATTGCTGGATCCAACTCACATGTGAAGGAGCCCAATGCCGATGCGTTGACGCCGGAGAGGTGCATTTCAAGATAAGATGTCCCATTTGTCGAAAACATGTAGGAGGAGTGAGGCGAATATTCCGCGCTTAAAGTGTGTCGTATCACACTATCAAAGGCCCTTTTCAGGGCCAACCCATCTTTCCGAAAGAGAAACTTCTTTCATTAGCACACCAACTTAACACAAGCTCCAATCATGCTTTTTTCCCCAAAAAAAAAAAAATTTTTTTTCCAAAAAAAAAAATTTCGTACACAAGGTCAAAAATTTTTTTTGAGGTAGCGGGTCGAGTGAGGTATCATATTGAAGCTGACGTGAAATGCTTCACATTGATACCTCACTCGACCCGATTGGACTACTAGGGGCTGCCCTAACGCCAAACATCAATATCAACATCAATCAACATCAATCTTCAAAATACCTTTAGAGGTGCCCCTAGTGGACCAATCGGGTCGAATCCGGTATCATTGTGAAGCATTTCACGTCAGCTTCAATTGGATACCTCACTCGATCCACTACCGCCAAAATAAAAAAAAAAAAAATAAAAAATCAAACTTCGTACACGAGATGTTGATATCGATGTGCAAAATAACCTTTTTGGCGTTAGAGGCGTCCCTAGTGGTCCAATCGGGTCGAGTGAGGTATTAAATTGAAGGTGACGTGAAGGAGCATCTGATAGACTGGGTGTGGGCTTGAATTAGGGTAATTCTGCGCATGCGCGAAGATAATATGAAAAATATCAATCTTCAAAAATAGCCTGTTTGAGGTTAGAGGCGTCCCTAATGGTGCAATCGGGTCGAATGAGGTATCAAATTGAAGGTAACGTGAAGGCGCATCTGATAGACTGGGTGTGGGTTGAACTATCAGCATTCTGCGCATGCGTAATCTTCAAAACACCTTTTTGGAGTTAGAGGCGCCCCTAGTGGTCCAATGGGGTCGAGTGAGGTATCAATCTGAAACATTTCACGTCAGCTTCAATTTGACACCTCACTCGACCCACTACCTGCAAAATAAAAATAATCCTCGCACACCAGGTTTTGCTATCGAACTGCAAAATAACCTTTTTGGTGTTAGGGGCGCCCCTAGTGGCCCGATGGAGCCGAGTGAAGTATCAATGTGAAGGTGAGATGAAGGGCCATCTGATGGACTGGTGTGGGTTGAACTATCAGCATTCTGCGCATGCGCAAGAATGGAAATAGACGTTTTTGGAGCTATTTGACTATTAAAAAAGGAAAAAAGAACACATTTTTTTCAATTTTCTACATATTTTTTTATTAACACACAATGAACGTATTCACAATTGAATTTAATACCAATTATATGTAAGTATTGAATTTTAAATACAATTAACAGTGAAAAAAAAACTCTGAATTTTTTATAATACAATGTCTCCAGATCAATACATGTTTTCCTTGTTATCAATAGTTCTTCAACAAGACTTGTTTGAATTCTTCATCATCTTTCTGTCCTTGGTGGGTATAGATGTACGTCACAACCTCTTCACGTGGAATTTTGGAAGGACAAGCCGCTACCACTGCCAGCATAATTTCCATCTCGGTCACAGCCTGTAGTGCTTCAGTGAGGTCCGCGTATGAGGCCACCAGAGTGTTCAGGTGAGGTCTGATGAGCTGCAGGACTGTCTCGATGTACTTCTCAGCTATATAGGTCGACACCTGGTAGGTCAGAGTTTGCCTAATTGTACTGGCAAGACCCTGCAACTCCCGCCACGCTGTTAATTTCAATGTGACACCTTGAGGACAAGCCACCAGCTCTTGCGTATCTAAGCGTTTTCGCCATTTTCGAATATGAACGAGGAGCTGGTCATTGAAATAAGCACAACTCACATAGATGTCGTCAGCCACATGTAATTTCGCTTCGTCCTTTCCCTGGTCACGAATAATCGCATCGATGGCGTAATCAAGGGCCTCCAGTTTTTGCCAGGTGTCCAAGTTCAGGGTAATATGTTTACCAGGTCTGTCATTAAACCCCGCTGAATTAAAATGCACTTCTGCGTCTTTGACACTCACCGTCAAATAAGGTGAAAGCTCCCAAATGTCCTTGTGGGCTGTCTGGTGAGCCGCTTCGATCAGATTGTTGATCTCCTGGACAGACATAGGAAGTTGTTGTTTCACAGGCACTTGCTGGGGTACTACGACTGGCGCCTCAATCACTGGTATTACTAACGGTGTTAAACGGGGACGTTTGGGGCGGCCAGCGCGTTTAGCAGATGTAGTACTCTCTGGGGTAGTGTGCGTACGTTTGCTGGCTGTACGGGTAGTGTCCATCACTAAGATCTCTTCATCTTGTATAACGTCGTCGTCGTCGGCTTCAAGTAAATGTGCTAGTTCAGCATTTCCCGTGATATTCAACGCCTCCACGAAGGCTAGCAATCCATAGTAGGTAAATTTCCGTACCTCATGGATGAGGGCTGTGTTTTGGGCTGAAGGGGTTTTCTCCGCCATGATTTCTTCGACACTCTGTTCCAGGAGTAGGTTTTCCTCCGCCATAAGGAAATCACATAATTCATCCACATGCTTCATCTCATCCATGAAACGAAGACGGTGCTTGTCAAGCCTCGCTAAAAATAATGATGATGACGTCATGACTATAGCTGGGTGGCTGGCTGGGTAGCTAGAGGTGAAGCAAGCAGGCAGGCTAACAGAGAGAGACAGGCAGGCTGGTCAAGTCAAGTAAGTCCCAGTAGTACACAGAGTAATGCATTGAATACTGACCTTTCCCTAAAAATGGACTCCTTTTATAACCCATTGAACCTCATTTGCATATTTTCAGCGGATCACAGGCCGCCATCTTGAAAAACGACCACCCCTCACACACAAAAAACAAGCCGCCATCTTGAACACGACCACACACACACACAAACCCCCTCTGGAAAACGACCCCAAAGACCTCATTTGCATATTTTCAGGGACAACAAGGCCGCCATCTTGAAACCAACCACCCCTAACCCACAAAAAACAGGCCGCCATCTTGAAAACAGTGGGGAAAAACCCAGAGACCTCATTTGCATATTTTCAGAGGGGACAACAGGCCGCCATCTTGAATCCGACCACCCCTAACCTAGAAAAAACAGGCCGCCATCTTGAAAATATGCAAATGAGGACCGTGAAAACAAGTGCAATTGACCGCACCCTACAAAAACAGGCCGCCATCTTGAATCCGACCACCCCTAACCTAGAAAAAACAGGCCGCCATCTTGAAAATAGGCAAATGAGGCGCGAAACAAGTGCAAGTGTCCTTGACCTACAAAAACAGGCCGCCATCTTGAAGCCGACCACCCCTAACCTAGAAAAAACAAGCCGCCATCTTGAAAATATGCAAATGAGGACCGAAACAAGTGCAATGGGCCGCCATCTTGAAACCGACCACCCCTAACCTAGAAAAAACAAGCCGCCATCTTGAATAGTACCAATGCACCCAATGACCTCATTTGCATAAAACTCATTAACATAAACTCACGCATGCGCACACACATAGCCACGCCCACAAAATTATTTCTGCGCATGCGCACTGAACCCAATTGGCCCTTCAATGCGTGCTACCTACTACTGACCGTAGCACAAATAAACAAAACAAAAAATCTGACCGAAAAATAGACCAAAAATTCATATTTAGAATATGACGTAACGGTGAAGTGTTCAAGAATTGGATTTTTTGGATTTTTGCACTTTCTAGCATAGCGGACCCCAAGATATATTGTGCGGGCTTTTAGACTCAAGGAGGGAAAAAATATTTAGTGGGGAGGCGTCGTCTCTTCCCAGGCCTTGACAGGCCGCAAATACCCTAGGCCTGGAAGAGTTATATTATGATGCAAATAATTCAGTTAAATTGGTAGGTCTGTTTATTCTCAATACCGACAGACATATTCACGATCGCTAAAGGCCAGAAATATATTTTTTGGAAGCCAGCGCTTCCATGCTTCAGACAGCATTATCCGTCTTTTATACTGTGATCCTTGAGACATGTCGCGTTTGCGACTCGGTTGTACGTGTTTCGGCTTTGATGTTTCAAATTCCTATTCGGGTCATTATAGTGAAACGGCAACGAGAGTGAAACATGTTACAACCCTCAAATAGCTGTATTCTTACGTCTATGAGACATGTTTTCATGGAAAAACAGAGAGAAATATGTAGCATTATGAAGCATCTCACATGTTACCCCTCTCAAAATTAAACGTTAAACATGTAACCTCTTTTTGCCGTGAAGGGAAGCTTTCAGGCGTATAATAAACAGACACATGGGCTTTCGTATAATGTCTCAGCCGCACAGTCTTTTTCTAGATTTCAACCTCACAGACTTTCTTATAATATCTCAGTCACACATACTTTCGTATATTATTATATCTCAGCCACACGGGCCTTTCTATTATATCAACCACAACCACACATTCTTATCTATATCACAGCCACATACTCTCTGGGTCACAGGCTTTATTATAACATCTCAGTCGCACATGCTTTCTTATTATATCTCAGCCACACGGGTTTTTCTATTATATCATTCACACAGACATAATATCTCAGCCACACAGGCTTTTTCTGTATCTCAGACACACAGGAATCTAATTCTCAGCCACGCAGGCACATACTATCTCAACCACACAGGCACGTGCTTCAACCTTCTCTTTTCTTTTCAGTCATACAGACCTTCTCTTGTTATATTTAATAGCGTCACTAAGTGTATCCATCAACATGAATGGATGCAGCCCTCTGGATGCTAAATTACTCAGGGCGAGAAAGTGCTCTGTACCATTCATTGTTCCCTCGTGGAGTCATTAACCGTACTCTGTTTGACAATATCCTTCTGACAGTATCGCCTTATAACCCCAGAAATATTCCCAGAATTAGATCTAATATCTTTAAAAATTCCTTTATCTCGTCAGCCATTCTCTATAGAACAGTCCTGAAACTGTAATATTAGGTTATTAACCAAGTGTTTTCATATTGGCCTGGTTATAGGTCCGAGGTCTGTCGTATTGGCCCGAGGCCGCAGGCCGAGGACCAATACGGCTGACCGAGGACCTATAACCAGGCCAATATGAAAACACCTGGTTAATGACGTTTTTATTAAATAACTCACCAAGTTATAAACAACCTTTTTTTTCATCGATTATAATACATGTATCAAGGAATATTTTAGTACAGCGACTCCCCCCAAATCAGGATATATATTTCTTCCTTGACAGTAGCCTTATTTCCCACGATTAATGTGGTTTCGATGTACCACCATAGTCGGAGGGTGGATCCCCTCTACAGTAACGCTATAATCGACGGCGATACATCGCGACGGTGAATTGGCCGATTATCTTCAATATGGGCGGGATTCTTCAACGTAGAAAACGGAAGTCGAAAAGATAGAAGCAGATGAAATTTTAATCATAAAATATATATCATGAAAGTAATATACTAATTTTATTTGATGAGAATGGTGAGGCAAAATACAACCTTGAAATATGGTGAATTGATCCAAATCCAGTCCCGATTTGAGAATCGAAGACCTATTGAGACCCTAGTTTTCAACATCATCGTCCAGGTGTTTCGTGTTTCTATCGTTACCATCCACTCATGATTAGCTCTTCTAGCCGCAAATATGGCATCATCTTCTGTCATAAAATAGCACTGTAGTCATAGATTCGTTCATCAGAGAACTGTTGTAAGTGTTGGATCGCTGTTTTGTCGCCTGCTTGTGCCTGGTAGGTCGATGTCACCCTCGCGTCACTACAGTCTATTTCAGTATGACTCACCTCACCTGATTTCAATGTTTGTGTACCGATCGAATATTATCACAGAAGGTATTGAATATCCGTTTAAAGTGTGAGAATATAGTGACATAATTCGGAGATCAAGAATCGAGGATCATTCATCGTCAACATCGCCATGTTGAAAGTCATATTGACCCGGGCCATATTGGCCCTGTTTTCCCGTATTGGACCTGCTTTCCCGTATTGTCCCGCCTTCCTCATATTGGCCCGATTTGGTGGCCATATGAAGCAGGCCGATTTCCTTGTATTGTGTTCATATCATAGATAGTTATTTGATAATACGGAATATAGCTATAGTGTTAGACAAGCAATATCTGTACCCAATTATTTATCTGTGGGAACTAGAAAACGTCATATAATTCATACACAAATGACACACAGCTGCCGTTAATAATTAAACTTCGACTTGTCTCGACTTTACATGATTGATCGTGCTGGTTGTGACTCGACCTGTAACCCTCTCGGTCATCTATACGCGGTAAGACTGACCCTGGGATCGTGTATATCCATTTTCAGCCTACTTTCGGCAAACGCAAGAGGGAATGTCCAGAAATAAATACCACGTGACTTCGTCAGCCAATCAGCAAAAGTCTACCGACGTAACCCCAACGTAACTCGCCATTTTCGAGTCATGTAATGTCCTACTTGTTCAAAATTACAGATCCACCACACCTCTTGTATGATACGAAAGTTATTCATACCTATATATTTTGTAACACCAGGCAATATCTGTTTCAGAAGTGGTATGAACACCTGTAATTTATCAGATTTCTCGAGTCTGTTCTCCGCCGGATGAAGGCCGAACAGAATCCGGTAAAACACTGGATATCGCTCCGCGATAATGGAGACACACGATTCACAAGCCATCTTATGGATGGCGAAGTGTACGCAAATGGGTTGTGACTGTGGAGAACCCTTAGTGGATGCCAATATTATTTTCGTTCGTTAGTTACCAAGAACATAGCGATTTGGTGACAAAATCCATTTTCCATTCAGGACATCCTCTGGAGGAACAAAACATTCTCATAAAAAAAATGTTTGACTTCTTCAATTGAACAAACATGTATTAAAGACTGCCAAGGATTTAATATGACTCTCCATATGCTCGGACGTGTAAGGATATTCTATGGCAAATCCCTCCGCTCGTCGTTTTCTCACTGTTTTCTCTGTTAGAGAACCTACTTAGCGTAATAAGTTAATTACTGTATACCGTATCCACGTTAAAGAGAAACTGAAATTATTTATTTTGTTGTATATATGATTATATTCAAATTGTCCCACCGCCAGAATTTTACAATGTAGGACGAGTGGTTCATAACTTGTAATATCTAGTCCACAATCCCATTGCCCATAAGTGAAGATATAATACGTTTGAAACAAAAACACCCAGCTAGCAAAATTCGTCTACAATTTCCAAAAGTTGAGCAAGTGAGGTTAAAATTAGACTTTGTTCTTCTGTTTCCTATTTTGTAAGATCATGAATATTGATTTGTTGATATTGACGTTTCTTTCAATGACACAGTAAATAGCGGCATCAAAACTCTTTTGTAGCTCGTCTGTTGATTCAGCCATAAGCACCGCGCTTCCGTCAATAAACCATTTTTATGTGAGTTATTACGGTAGGTCAGAGACGGAGCTCAGTTTGCTGGATAAACAAAACAAATAAAGTCTAGGATTTGTGACGTGGTCATTTATTGAAAAATTACGGACGAAACGGTATGATAATCTGAGAGAGAATAAATTCACGCATAATAATAGAGGCACATACACTAAATCAATATGTCAATAATTAAAAGGAGAGACAAGCCCCCTTGGGTTACAATTATGATCCTTCTTGAGATATCGTGTCCACAAGAAAGATGGACAGACGGTCAGACAGACAGACGGACAGACAAACGACGCTGACGATGACAATACCCTTCGGGAAAATTTTTTCCAAGGGGTAAAAACGACGGACGAAACGGAGGCTAAATTCACGCATAATAAGACAGTTATAATAATAATTATTATGTGTAATAAACTGAGGATATCAATAATTAAAAGGAGAGACATGGGTTACAATTATGAAATAAATATTGTATCCAGCAAAGGTGGGGAGCGAAAATTTCTGCAAAACCAACTAATCTCTTGCCAGTGACTCCATACGATCTGCTGCCTACACTGAATAGCGTGGCACAGACGCAGGCTTAATCCCTATAATGTCTGCTATTTCTGGTATGAGTAGAGTTGGGGGTTAGGAACTGGGTTAATCTACTATTCACACTCCCCGGTAGATTCTGATTGATCAATCACAGTACCTCCCGTGATGCGACAGACGCGACAATTAATAAATACAAACGACAGGACCAAAGGCTATTCCAAGAACACGACATCCCTATCTCTTGTATCTCTGACACTGACAAGGTCAATAGACCACCATGGCAACTAATCACACCACACGTGGACACGAATATACATAGCTACATCACCAAACAGGACAACCCAGAGCATATAAGGGTCACTGCCCTCGAATATATTGACACACATTGGAAAAATCGCTTGAAAATATATACAGACGGCTCCAAAAACACAAGTCACAATACAGGTTCTGCATTCGTTATACCAGAACTTGACATTCACGAAGGTTTCAAACTACCAGACAATATGTCTGTATACACCACTGAATTAGTCGCCATAATCAAGGCTCTCGAATGGGTTCTTCAGAACCGACCTGTTTCCACCGTTATTCTTAGCGATTCCTTAAGCGGACTGGTATCTATAAAGAACTCCAAATCCGACAGCAGACCTGACCTCATACACGACATAGAAATTTTATGTACACAAATACGAGACAATGACATTGACGCCATTTTAGCTTGGATTCCCGCCCACGTGGACGTTAGGGGAAATGAAGCCGCCGATAGGACAGCCAAAGACAGCCTCACCAAAACTGCACCTGACGTGCATATAGGACTAGGAACCAAAGAACTGAATTCTATCATTAAAACCAGAATAGATAGTAAATGGGAGAAGGAATAGAACGAAGAAAACCGAGGTAGATGGCTACATAGTATTCTAGATAAGGGGAAAAGAAGGAGTTTTGGATTCCAGCTAAACAGTAAACGTGACGACCGCATCATCACAAGATTAAGACTAGGCAAAACAGGACTAAAATCTCACTTATCTAAGCTAATAAAAAACACATCACCACTATGCACTTCATGCAACAACGAAGAAGAAACGATAGAACATTTTATACTCAAATGCCCAAAACATGACCTCTATCGCCGAACACTGGAAAACGAACTCAAAAACTTAAATGTCCCTCTGTCGTTGGCTTCTATATTAAATCCTAAACCACCTCTTATAAACAAAGTATACTCCACCTTACTAGCTTACATCAAATCTACTGACTATCACTCTACCATTTAATACCATATGGTTACACCAAGACACCAATAAACCTAGGACCAAATTTGAATAAATGTAGCACGCTTAGAGTCAAAACTATTTTACAGGGGCGGAAATAAGGGTCAGTGATCAGAAATGACTGATCAAATTTGGACACTAACCAATCAAAATGCCATAGCAATAACATAGACAAATTCACTGATCAAATTAAAAGCTCCTAATAACGAGCTCCGACCAAATTGTGTTCCCTTATTTCCAACCCTCGTTAACGAATGTTAACCGTCCGGTCTTCATGCAGGGGCAGAAGACTGGAGGTTATATGAAACATTCACAATCGGCTTTAACTATAATAATATTTTTATTTATAATATTTAGTACCTAATTATTTATTGATATTGATCATGTGTGACTTAGATCACGATAGTGCCAGTCGATGGCAAAAAATAACACCAGAAAACAAGAAACTACAAACTCTTCTATTCTTTGTAATACAGGCACAGCACACTGAAGACCACAGACGAGTAAGACCAGCCATGAAACAGAACACCGATGACGACAAATATTATGAAACAGCACCAAATGGAGATAAACATGCATGAAGATCATCATCGTCGGACAACAAGAACGTCCAGAATACTCGACCCTGTACCACGCTAGACAGGCTACTCCACCGAACTGAGCAACCAGAATACCAAATCCTAAACCACACAGACATGCTACCCCATATATGACACCGAAATGACGCCTCAACACATATCATCCTTTGACTTTCACACAATATAGGACGTAGACCTGCCGTCCTGTGCCCCAATACACACTCCAAGCAATTGTTACAGGCACAGATTTCTGGAAGAACCCACCCTGTTCCCAAGGGCGTCGTTAGGGAAGTCGATTCGAAAAATCCTGAAGACGCCCATGGTTCTCCCAGTTTTTTCTGGACGGCTTTGTGCGTACAAAGGGGTACCAAGACAAAGGAATCATCCACGCGATTAGACCAACAGTGAACTCATATTTACTAGTATAGCTTAACCCAAAAAACCCGAAAGAGACTTACGAACTTGTACATAGCGACTCTTATTTACTTCTATTTACATCTCCTGCTAATCCATCATTGTTATTTATTATTTATTCATTTATTTATTTATTTATTTATTTATATATTTAGCGCTGGAAAAGATATTAAAAGAAAACAAAGAAATGTACCGCGAAATCCAAATAAAACATTGAGTTGATGGGCCGCGAAATCCGAATGGGAAGCGGCCCTTAAACTACAATTTCAATCAAAGGCCCTGAAGCAGGCACTTAGAGATAAAGTTAAAAGTGAATAAATGGAAGGGTGGTATTTGAATCCAATACCAGCTCATGGCTGAATTGGTATTGGTATCAATAAAATGACTGAACTTTTGAAACAAGACTCCAAGATATCAACAATACAATTTTCAAAATGTCATTCAACAATTTAATCTACAAAGTGTCCTGTCAACAATTCAATCTCCATAATGTCATGACAACAATTCAATCTCCAAGATGTCATTTCAACAATTCAATCTCCAAGATGTCATTTCAACAATTCAATCTCCATGATGTCATGACAACAATTCAATCTCCAGGATGTCATTTCAACAATTCAATCTCCAAAATGTCATTTAAGGGTAATGAGCCCTACTACAGACACTTTTACACATCCTCTAAGTATGTCTTATAGCTATGGTAATGTATATACTTGTTGAAAGCGCATTCCTTAAGAATTCCGAACATATAAATGTGTTCACTGTAAATCTGTAGCTTGTGAAGACATTCGAATTAAAAAAAAGTAATTTAAAACAATGAGCCTTCTTTTCCTACGAAGTAGGCTCTCATTTGCAAATTATCCGGTAACGAGTGAGTGAGCCAGTCCATCCGAACCCTTTCGTCGGCAAAATAAGGAGAACTGATGACATTAGAACCTTGTTTTGGCATGAAGATTAGGGGACTGTAACCAGCAAGTTCTGAGCTGACCTACTTTTGATGAAAATTTCTGAATATCACTGCCGATTCTGACTTGGGCAGTGCCCATCTTAATATAAGCAGGATTTCAACTGGGGGAGCGGGGGGGGGGGGATTTCCAAGAGTTCGGCTCGCGTCGGAGCTCTAATGCCTACCCTACTTCGTAGGTCCTGTGACGTTAGTCACAATGCCATGTCTTAAATGGTTATTTTCAAAAAAAGTATTCAACTTATCGTCACTTACGTCATAACAGGAACAGAAACAGGAAACCCGGGTATCAGTTTTGTCAATTTTGGTCTATTTCTTATTCTATTGTCATTTAATTCAACTTCAAAGTTTACAATTGCGAGTTACTCAATTTTACAAAGAAATATTCAATTAAATGTCAATAGAATGAGAACTAGGCCTGGATTTCCCGTTGAAGTCGTTTTCTACAGAAAATGATGATGTAAGTTACGATAAGGTGAATACTTCTTTGATAAATAGCCATTTAAAAAAAAAGGCTCATTCTTATAACAATTTTTTTTTTAATTCATATATCTTCACAAGCAAATAATTTACAGTGAAGACATTTATATGTTTGGAATACATAAGAAAAATATATACATTACCATAGCTATAAAGCATATCTGTATAAAGACAAATTCTAGTGGGTGAAAGCGTTTGCAGGAGGGGTCAGGATAATTCAAAAATCCAATATCCAAGGCGTCATTAAAACGAATCAATCGCCAAGATGTTTTCAATAATTGAATCTCTATTAATTAGACAAAAAACCAACAAACTCTGAGATATCAAAAATCAACATGCAGATTATTATATGACCAATCATATCAAGATACGTTAGCAGTTTTCCAAGAGCATATTTAAAGTTCACTCTCCAAGATTAAAATGTAAATACTTCCTACATGTAATAACTAGGGCCTTAGGCCCTGAAACGGGTCTTTTTATACTATGAGCAAAATAGGCTGTTGGAATAATTCCGCTAACTCGTCTATGCTCAGTCCCTTGGTGAAGAGCCATACAAGCAGTGTTACACTACAATATCCACTCTCAGTTCTCAAATTCTCTCAAAAAGGCTCTCTAGTGAATTAGTGTAAATATACATGTTGCACATATATTTAAAAATAACTTTGGATATTTTTTATGCAAGTTCATCTACAATATTAATATACAATATACAATATTAGCTGAAGTTCATAAGCGAGAGAGACATAACAGATGGGACAAATTCATTATTTATTATGAATTTGAGAGAAGCCAACTTAATGATAGGATAGATAATCTTCTGCATGTTGCAAATATTTGTAAAATATTTAATTTCGTCAGCATGAGAGAATGTGTATCTCTCAGAAGAAAAAGACAAGAAATCAGTATGGGATACAATGTATAAATCTTTATCATCAGATGGACTGGAGCTATGCTTGGTGCAAACTCTCATGACATCAGGTTGTATACATATATATCCTGCTTTCAGTACACCCCCATTTGGAGGGTCACAATAGTAGAATGACAAGTATATTATACAGATCAGATAACATCAGCCTGAAATCTAAATGAGCATTTACATATGTATAACACATAATTGCACGAAATTGCATATCCATCTGCTCCATGTCCAGGATCGCGACTGAAATTACTCTAATGTTGATCCTTCCAAGCTGGTGATAAGTACATATAGGTCATTTCTATTTAGCTCCATCATAGATGGCTGGAATTTCATTTGAGCCTATCCAGCTAAATAAACCAAGCCAATGACCTAGGCCATGCATGTTTTCTGTAAAAACCTGGTATATCTAGAGAGCCTGGTGGAGAGGATTTGGTTGGAAGTCCTCAAGTTAAAGGTTAAAACGCAGTAGATGACGTCATTTCCGCCAAAGGTCGATGTTCGTCGTAAGAATATTCCGCATGAAATGTTCAGTTATGTTACTATTTTGTAATATCATAGCTAACTTTTACTGTGTTCCGCTTACCTAGTAAGTATCGATTTATTCTTGAAAAAATTGTGACAGTCGCGACACTGTGTTCTCTACAGAACACAATCAAACGGCGATACCCACGTGACCAGCTCAGACGGTTGAAAAGTGCTCGTCTCAGAAGACCGTTTGCGTTCTCAAAAATCATTTGGATTGAAGTGTGGTTTGGTACATTTCACGTGAAGTGGGAGGAGTGGTAATCAACAACATCAGTATGTGGTTTCAGGCTAAAGTACAAGGTCAGTTTTCCAGGGGCGAACTGAACCTGTTTAACCTGGAACGTAATGGGACAAATCAATAGTTTATTTTACCTAAATTTTGTGAATAAAATTTCTGCAAGAATGGAAGCACAGAGAGTTTGCATTTCTTACTAACATGTAATAAGTATGTCTTAAATTATTTCTGCATTTATTAAGTTTGCTATATAAAGTTTTTGATAGCCAGAGATCCTCTCACGAAAACTCTCTAAGGCAACCCCAGAATGGTGTCCATATTGTATTCCTGCTCTAAGACAGAATAACGTCCTTTTGTGCTTTAATATACGCCCTGTACTGTATGTACTGTGCTGTGAATTTGGAGAACCTAGCCATAATTCCTTGAGATATTGCAATAACTAGAATATGACCCTGACAAAATATGTCAAGGTCAGTCAAATTGGAGCCTAGCCAAAAGTCCGTGAGATAATGCAATAACTAGAATTTGACCTTGGTAAAATATGCCAAGCTCGGTCAAATTTGAAAGGTTTCAAGTCAATCACCAGTTGCATATGTATATGAATTTGAAGATTCTAGATTTAATCCTTCAAAAGATATCACCAATACTAGAATTTGATCTTGATAAAATAGGTCATCTTCGATAGGCTTCAAGCCCATTGACAGTTGCATATGTTATATGAATTTGGAATGCCTGAGAGTTTTCCCTCAGTAATATATATATACGGGTCCACAAAGTTCCGTGGCAAAGCACAATCACCTGAATGAAAAATTTCATCCAGGTTGATTGACTTCCGCTCTTCATTCAACTTGAGTGAATTATCACCTAAAATATAAGTAAGATTTGAGAGAATTTTCATTCAAACTATGCGATATACGGTCAGTTCAATGTGCAAGATGTGGAAGAATTAAGCTGAAGAATATCAATGCCGAATCTCTCGATTGTCACCTAAAGTAAGACCAGGAGTACTTGCGTGGGACTAAAGCCATGCATGAAATATTGGACTTATAAAACATGCGTATGGATAAATGGCAAGTTATCGGCTGTGCGTTCGCTTGTATCGTTCTCAGGATGTTGGTTGACTTGAAGGTTTCGTAATATTATGTTACAGAAATACCGATTACTTACAACAAATTCGAAGGTTAAACAGAGACATTTTGTCAAAAATTAACTAGCAAGAGTGAAATATGATCTATCCACTATAGACAGGACGTATTGGTCACATTTTCAAACAATAAACTGAGACATAATCGAATCATGGTCGCTAAGAATTGTCGAACATATGAAAACCGAATAAGGTCACATGACACGAGTTCTTGCACTTTCAATTTTTTCCATGGGAAAGAAAATGGGGAGAGCGAAGTTTTCGTATCATAAACTCATTCTCTCAATTGTTTTACGAAACGGCACGATACGAAAGTGCGAGAGTTCAATTCGAATGTGGGAGAACGATCTCGAACCCTCAATCTTTCGCATAGAAAATTCGCATTCTTTTTACTTTTCTGGTGAGTGAACCAGTTGAAAGACCGAACTTTCGTATCGAAGCCCATATGGACTAAATGAAAAATATCAGAAGTGCAAGAAAACGGGCGACCAAAATCGGCTTAGATTCGACATTGTATTGATCTATTATATGAAGCACCTTTTCTAGTTGCCACCACTGTACAGAATTGATTCGTTGTTACTGGTACCATGACATCTCGCTTTATAATCCTTCCATAGTTTTTCTAGGATCTTGCAGACAACAAATTCGGATGACCTTTCGGCGATGAGTTGCAGGACAACCACCCCATCATCTCTGAGATACTCGTTCGAGAAACTACGACACATCTCGTTGGCGTAACCGCCTGTTATCTCTGTGCGCATGGTCAGGTGACCTTTAACATAGCGATAATGATTTGTACTGAAGACTTGTCCCATAACGTTTTTAGCGAAAGCTGTGCATGTTGCTATAGCAACTAACAAAACCCAACATCTCGCCAAGATGAATATCTTCTCGTTCAGACTGTTTATCGGAAGGTTACACTGCACAGTGTAAATGCTCACTCTGTTCAAACGAGGAACAATACTGTCGCAAATTATAACGAGAGGGAAGGTGGAATTTTCCTCAACATGGATCCCTTCATGTTTAAGCTCTTTTATGATGTCAAAATTCAGCCCAAGAAGTTTGTATAATAGAGCTATCTGTCCGACTGCATTTGCAACATACAGAGTTTTCATGAAAAGATGTTGTAATCTTATGCTGCTACCGTTGACCAAAGCAACCAGCTTCAAAAAAGATACCGGTAACATTCGGCGAAACATTTTGGGTAATTTTCCCTGAATGTCTTCCTTATTATCCAACCAGCTCTGCATGTTTGCGCTCAGATGCTCAACTGACGATTCTGTTTCGTCTCTTGAGCCCAAATAACATTTCGAAGACAGCTCCAAGAAGCGTTGCAGTCGTGTTTCAGTTGCCTCGCCGAAATACCTTTCAAAGATGTATGGCACTCTATACATTATGCACATAGCTAACAAAAGTAACGGTATCCACTGGTAGATGTTGGAATGCATTTCCTGTCTGAAGCTATCGTCGAAGGGAATGTTGGTTGTTGTTGGTAAATAATAACCCTTTGTGTAGAAACAATATAAATTGGTGTAATACACATGCGATACTGTGAATTGATTCGGACACCAACAGTCGATGGGGTTCCCCAAATACTGTTTCACGCCGGCCACGGTAGCAAGAATCCCGAATAACGTGGCAGTCCACACATGACTCAATCTATCTGTCCAATCTTCTCGAGCAATCTCACGAGAACTCAGGAAGAACACCCGCCAAATATCTTTCCCAAACCTGTGAAATTAAAATATAGTACAAAATCACATAATTGTCTAACAGGACTCGAATCACCGTAGTTTGTGACACCAGCCGCCTGGTCAAAGAGGACCAACGCTCTAGTCAACTGAGTCATGACGGTACGTGTTGTATTAGAACGCCAATCTGTTTGACCCGACGATGTTGATCTGGACATTGGGAAGACACACACATATTACATATTTCTTGACCCTTTCTGGCCTGGGCTTTTTGGGACCTGTCCAGGCCTGGGTGAGAGGGGGGAGAGAAGCGAAATGACCCCTCCCTCCACTAATTATTTTTCTTAACCCTTGAGCTAAGGGGCTGAAACTTACCACACTATACGCCTGGCTCAAACTCTACCAGAAAATGCTAAAAATCCAAGATGGCCGCTTTGACGACGTCACAGTGACGTCATTTTCAAAAACGGCATTTTTGACCGATGTTTCGGTCAAAACTGCATGATAAATTAGTAAATATTAATATGATGTAAAATAAAATAGTTTTTGCTCAATTTTCATCGCGGAATAGCAGGAGTTTTGAAGAAATATGACGAAAACATCAATTTTCTGGCACCGCCATCTTGAATTTACCCATGGTACTCTCGGGGGGTGGGTATGCAAATAGGCTCAAAATTACCCCAATATGATCCCCCTCCAGGCCTGGTAGGGTTAATACACATATAGAAAAGATAGAAACGCCCCGCCTTGGTGTCTGATGTTACACGATAGAATACAGCTACTGTAGCGTAATTCTGCAGGCTACCTAAATCATGGCATCCTATACTTGCCGTCATGTGTACGGAGAAATAGAGATAGTAGTAAATAAGGGTATCGGAGTGTCCGTGCACATGTACAGTGGCGTGTGCCATGCGCATTTTGGTATTGCGCACTTCCGGTGGTTGTACATGCGTACTAGCATCCAGATATCCTTGCTCATGCGTAGCTTTCGGGCACGTGACTTCCCATGATGACTTCACTTCCGCGATAGAAAAAAAGAATCTAGTATTCGCTAGTGTAGTGAAGTAATACATACACAATTTATAGTATTAGCTGATATATAGACAATTTAGAGGCTTAAGTCCTGGGGCTATCATTGAGTGGGGGCACATTTTTCCAATAAATGGGGTTTTCCTGACGTCTATCAAGGCCTTGTTACCCCCATTAGCTTTGTAAAAAAAGAAAACAAATAAAAGAAGGGGTTAAGTATGGAAGCCGAAAACGAGAAAATGCGAAAACGCGAAAACCCGACACGAAAACGCGTGAACGTTTTCGCGTCTTCGCGTCGCCTTTTATAACAAATGTTAATGGATGGCTAGGCGGATAGATGGACAGAACTCACCATCGGATTACACGACCTCGTGTTCGACGGGCATATGAAAATGTGACTTTTAATGGTTTTCTGACTTTGGGATCACAGTGACTTTGGCCTAAATTTTGTTACACGACACATCGCCTTACATTAATGTATCTACAGATACAAATAAAATAGCAAATTTCATCATGATTTTGGGATCACAAATACCTTGACCTTGGACGTAGACCTACATTTTGGTACGTGACGCGAGTAGTAACCTATACGCATTTCGAGCCTTTGGCTCGTCACTGCGCATGCGCAGGAATTGTGGAGTGGGTGTGCGCGGTAGTGTTGTGCGCAGGTATGACGATTTTGTGGCGGTCATGTGGCGGTGTGCGCAGGAGTCATGTATGACGTCACTTCCGGTCTGCGTGAATCGGGCGTGTGTATTCCTCCGCGGTGATGCGGTCTGGTGGTGATGCGGTCTGCCTCCGCGGACAGAAAGTAGTCCCAAATTCTCCGGCATTCTCTGGCAATCTTCAGGGGCGAGAGGGGTCCCTAGTGTACCGATTGGATCGAGTGAGTTATCAAAGTGAAGCATTCGTGAAGGGGCATCCGACGGGACGGGTGTGACGTTTAACTGACGTCATTCTGCGCATGCGCAGCAGACAAAGTGTATAGAAATAGACGTTTTGGGGTCTAGGTGGGCCCCCATTGATCCGATGGAGTCGTATGAGGTATCAATGTGAACCATTCGTGAAGGAGCATCCAACGGTATGGGTGTGATGTTCGTGTTCAACATTCTGCGCATGCGCAGTATACCAAGTATATGGAAATAGACGTTTTGGGATTCAGGTGAGCCCCTAATGATCCGATGGTGTCGTATGAGGTCTTATTTTGAAACTCTCATGAAGGAGCATCCGACGGTATGGGTGCCGTTCGTGTTCAACATTCTGCGCATGCGCAGTATACCAAGTATATGGAAATAGACATTTTGGCGCCGAAAGGGGTCACTATGGGTCCAATGGAGTCGTATGAGGTATCAATGTGAAGCTCTCGTGAAGCAGCATCCGACTGGACTCATGGTTCACATCCGTGTTCAAGAGTCTGCGCATGCGCCGTCTGGTCGTAGTATAGAAAGCAGGTATTTGGGGGGTGCGTGGGAGTGTGTTTGGGGTACTAAACCACTATGGGTCCGTGGTTGTGGGTTGGTGGTGTGGATTCTGCGCACAGACGTCACTTCCGGTTTCACTAAAACTACCTCCGAACCCAGAAGAGTTCCAATTTTCCCTTAGACGTAGGGTCCGGATTTTCAACATCCAAGTTTTCCCCGGCCCGGCTCGGCCCGGCTCGACCCGCCCCGAATGCAGCGCGCGCCCGCGCGGGGATTATCCGGCCGAACGCCTGCGCGGCATCACCGGAAGTGTGCGGGTGAATTTTGGATTATCCTAGGCCACTGATTGGCTATTTTCACAAGACAGGGTTTTTTGGTGAGATCTCATTTTGTTTTTTTATTCAACAATAACTAACAACG